>JAPYZA010001055.1:0-56639 GCA_030522685.1 Eupelmus azureus | reverse complement strand
ACTACGTATATAGTTGTTTGGAATAATGAAGTTATTGTTTGGAAGCCATAAGGGTTATGTATACTTCAGCGCGAAAACTTCAAGTTACAACTAAGTGCATTGTTTTAGGGCTTCTCAAGAGAGCTGGAGTAACAGGATCACATGGGGCAAGTCAATTTTTGTATTAATTAGAAAAGGTATAATCTGCATGTAATGCTGTTAAAAAATTAACTTGAAAAATATCGATGACAAGCGGCTTGAAAACTTGAAGGCGATACTTCTGGGAAGTTGGCAATCTCTATTGTCGTTTAATTGTTTGAAAAGAGATATTAGTTCGCGATATTTTGAGCTTCAAAAAACTTAAATATTAAAACATACCAGTTATATATATTTAAAAATTACGTTTAAACAATTAATAAAAGGGAGAAATTGTTTTATAATATTTTATGCAATGAAATAAATTCAAAATAACCAATATTTTTTTATTTTTAAATACCTGCTGCAACATTTTTCAATAAAAGAAAACAACGTTATTAAATACATAATAGATTCCATTAAATATACAAGATCAATAAAAAAAATTAAATTCTCGCCGTCTACAATTTTCCCTGCATCAACAAAACACCACAACCCGGTAACTAAAGGACTAAAAAACTATGCTAAACAAACGAATCGATGTATTCCACACAAGGACGGCCGATCGAAAAGCGCACTCGTCACGGCATGTATGTACATCTTGATGCATGCGCGATGGCAGCGCACAATGCGAGACGCGCTGCACGATTTCTAGGAGGAGCCCTCTCGCAAAACAGCGTCCACAGCGCTTACATACGTGCTACGAACGTATATATCAGTATGCAAGTTCGGCGTAGGCGCATCCGGTCTGCAAGCTCAAGAGAGAAAGAGAGAGAGAGCTCACGTTGCATTATGTATTTCACTAGGCTGCCAATGCCACGCGCACCTCGTCACTCACCTCGTATGATAAGAATAGAATAATAGAATTTTCTATTAGCTTGCGTTCTCTGTCCCGATAGAGAGAAAAATCCGTAGAAAAAATATCTAAATTACCGCGAACCGGAGCTCACTCATCGCATCTCCGACCCGCGCTTCTCAAAACAATGACACATCGTCCATTTTTCTCCTCGTGTTTTCGACCTCGCAGCGCGTATGCAAGCGCACAATTAACAGCCACGCGCGCTTATTACTCTCGCGGTTGCATAAACACACTTCTGCCAGCGCCACTCCATTAGTTTCTCTCTCGAGGCGCGCGTTTATCGCGGAAAGAGCCCCCGCGGGGCTGTAAGCTGGTTGGCGCGGGGCGAGACTGATCGAAGCGAGAGAAAAAAAAGGAACTTTGCGCAAGCGGTGTGCTGTCGTCGCGCGCTAGCTCGCTGTAATTACGATAATTCGGATTTACGCGTGCCTCGTTGCTTATGCCCCCTCTACTACTGCCTGGATTTTCCGTGGATTTTGAAATCCGAGTTCGCGCTTGCTTACGTATCTAAATTGAAATTGCGACACGCGCGTGTCGTCTTCTAGGCACGCAACAATTTTCGCGCTTATGGGCCGATGGTAAGAGGCAAGGACGCACGAGCGATCGAGGAGATAAACAATATGATTTGTACGTCAGGCGAAAAATAGAGAGGCAGGGTATGGGTGTGTATGTAAGTATGCGAAATTGCCACAATTGGAGTGAAATTTCACAAAAGCGCTCGTTCGTTATGCGCCCGAGAATTTGCGAGCTTGATATTGCCTGATATATAAGCACGACTTTGGCTTTTGACTTGGTATATCTTTTCGCCTTGCTTCTTGGCTGGATTGACAAGTCGACGCATTTTTCTGTTTACTCGAAAATTAAGAGAGCCGTTACACGTGGCGACGATTTTTATCGGCGCCTCGGTGCAGTATAGAAAACGAGAAAGAGAAGGAGCAAAGAAAGAGAATTTTAAAACGGGCGCGTTACTGCCAATTACGGCCGATTCAAATGAGTCACTCGCCGAGTTAAAAATAATCGAGCGCAGCACTATTGCCGGCAATTAATGTCAATGCGTAATCGAATAAAGGCCCGTTCAACAGTTTGCACTTTCGTCCGCTAGCTATTAATGACTCGCCGTCTCTTTTCCCCTTATCTGTATGTATTACTCGCTCCCTCGCTCTTTCCCTCGTTTATTTTCACGTAAATAGTTTTTCTTCATTGTTGAAAGAGCGAATTAATTGATCGCCGACGATAAAACGTTTCTATTATTGGATGTGTTACGAAAGGAACGGTGAATACCTGCTTCGAGCTGTTATAGAAGGGTAATTTTTAAATGGTATTGTTTTATCGAGCTTGTTGCTAGACCTGTCATTTCGTATCGTATAATTTGATCGATTTACGTTATAATCTCGTTTGAGAGAAGTAACATTTGAATAATTATTATTTTAATAGTGGAATTATTATTATTGCTATATTTTTATCGATTTGAAATCGTAAGTTTAGAATCGAGCTTCTTAAGAATGATTTACAGTAACTGATAAAGGAAAATATAATTTATTGGTGTTTACATTATGTGAATATGAAATATGTTTATAATTTAGTACATTATTGTTACAAATCGTATATAATTCTTCATAAATCATATCTAATTAGTATCGTATAACGAGTGTAATCTATCTGGAGCAGTTCCCTTGAAGCAATTATTTTACTTCAGCCAGAAGTTGGATCTATTTAAAAAAATACTTCAAGATCTTAATTTAATATTTGTTAAACGTGCAAGTCAAAAAGATAAATACGTAAGATAAGCAATTATACTTCAGTTAAACTTCACCTCGTACAAAAATACTAAAAATATTCCGTTGAGATCTTTATAACTCTGTTAACCGAACTTGTAATTTACAAAGATCAAAATTTACGATACATCAATTAAGATCATGTTTGATCTAAGAAAAAATTAATTTTTCTTAAAAAATAAGCCCATACATCATTTCGGCTTCAAAATTCGCCTAAAGACGTAAACATTCTCCCGGGTGACAACCACCAATCAGCGCGTCGTCCTCAAAAACCTTTCCCCCATCATTCATTAAAACAATGGCTCCAGAAAATTATCAAGGTAAATATCAGCCATAGCTGAGCCGGCTAACCATTATAATCATTGTCACACGAGCCTTTCACCGTCGGGCCGCGCGTAATTGAAAATAAAGGCGAAATTTTAATACGAAATTTTCTCAGACGCGCCGCGCGCCGCGCGCCGCCGCGAAGCTCTCAATTAGGATTGCGCCCGTAAAAAATGAAAGCCGTACAATTTCGCGCCATTCATTTTCGCGCTCGAGCCGCGCGAGCTCCACTCGCGCCGGAAGTACATTTAAGGGTCGAGATCGTTCGTGTCCGTCGGCCTTGGTGAGTAAAGTTGCGGTAGCCGGCGAACGCGCGCGCGCGCGCATCGAGTTCCCTTGAAATAAATTAATAAAGATAAGGTTTCGCTGGGATCGCTCGTGGCGAGCAAAAGAGATAGAGGGTAGGCCGCGCGCGCGAGAGCCCGGGCATACCATAATTGTCGGACAATTACCTGCGCAACTCGCGCGCTCTTTCTCTCTTTCTCCGTCGTATATTAGTCGCATGCGGGTGTTTGTTTTTTTATATATATTTTTTTATATATATATATATATATATATATATATATATATATATATATATATATATATATATATATATACATACATATATATGTATGAGTATATGCATATATAAAAGCTGTAGACTTTGTATAGACGTGTGCAACGGTAGCTACGGCAGCGACGACAACGGCTATAACCCACGGCCCTAATTACGCGCAATGTCGTGGCAAAAAAGCCTTTGAAATTCCAAAGCACGCGCTCGCAAACGAGAAAGAGAAGGAAAGAGAACTAAGTGAGCGAAACGCATACACACAGAGCTGCGAGAGCGGCGCATTCTTTTACATGCATTGTGCGCTGTATACGTAGCGTCGAATCGACTATTTTGGTATATACGTCAATCGCCTTCTGGCAATTTTTATTTTTCTTGGGGAACGATAAATTAAGGGGAGCACGAACAGCTATATTTTATAGGTAATTAGTGAACGGCCTTTGTTAGGAGTACTTGGAGAAAAAAAACACCGAAGAATGCTTTTTCAAAAAAGATTGGAAACAATGTAGGTGCTATCGCCGAAAGATCTATGTGCTTGGGATACGCTTTCGTCTAGTAATTGACTTTATAAATATACTTAAGTTATTTCTTGTAGGAGTTTTCGTAGAAAAATTTAAAAAGCTGGTAATCATAAAAATTTAAGTGAAGCAGAAGTAAAAACCATATTGAGATTTTTTAGTTTCTTAGTAAAATATTGTTAGTCCAAAAATATAAAAATTTGAAGTAGAGATGTGCACATATCAACTGTTTCTCTTCGTAGCTAGCTATGAGTTTCTAACTGTCCTATTGATAGATAATATCATCTAAGGTGTATTCATTGAAGAGTTTTTACGAGCCTTATCAAAACTTTTAAAATTAATTGTTGTAACAAAAATTTGTGCAAACATTTGTTTCCATTTACATTATTTTAAAAAGGGTTACTACTCATTTTTAAACTTATATATACTAATTTAAAAAATTTTAAAAAGCTGTTTTTTACATTTATATTTGATTGAAATTATTTATTGCTGGTAAAAATTACTTAAATTAATAATGCTGATTAGTAGGCTACTGTGAAATATGCTTTTGAAATAGGTCGAAAAATTGTATTTTTTATTCTCGCAAAAATAATTATTATTTTAATAATTCAATTTGATAAAATTATTTTTAATTTGATAAAGGACATACGAAAAAAATCTATTTTGAAATTTTATTTTTGAGCAAAATGATGAAAAGTTACAGTTAAAATAGCTGGTTATGATCATATGGGCAACTCTCCCTTATATTTTTGTTTTTGTTTAATTTTACGAAAGGAAACTTCATAAAACATATCACTATTCTGCGTCAGCATGTGGATGCTTGATCGCATCCGTAGTTTTGGCATCTATTACTAATTTTAGAAAACATTTCGCTTTCATTTTACGAAATTTTATTATAATACGCATTCACATTAATAACGTCCTTATCACAGATAATCCATCGAAACAAAAACTTTACAAACTTAAAAAATGTTTCTTAATCTATACCTCCCACACAAAAGTTGAATCCAAACCGGAGCTCACCCATCAAAAAAACCTCCAACAACCCGCAGCCTCCTCGCCACGCACCTGTGCGCTCATCTCGTCAAACAAACGAACGCAAACGACCCCATCGCATCTCCCAACCATTCAATAACGAAACACGACATTGTCTCTACCAGGACTCGAGCATAATTAGCTACAACGGTATTAATTAGCCGCACTCGCTCGCTCCCTCCTCTATGCAACTCACAAGTCGACGGGAGGCCTGTACGCGTGCCAGGGTTGTATATACGCGCATATATCTATCAATGAGGCGCGCGCAGCCACTCTCGCTTAACAATGTCGCATTACCGCATTATCTCGCCGCGATAATTGTTTATTCAGCGCGGAGAGTTAAGTCGTTACACGAGAGAGGCTCATTAGTCATTCGAATAAATGCCCGCGAGTGATGCACGCGCGAGGCTGGATAAAAAGCGCGCTGAATGATATTTTCTCTTCGCCGTAAGAGAGAGATATAGCTCGTGAACGGTAGATAAAGCTCAGCGTATACATACCGCGGGCGTGAATTTCGCAGAGCGCTCGTTGTTTCATTATCCGCAGCTACTTCAGCCGCGCATTTACAATTTTAATTTTATTAATACGAGTGTTAAATAACATCGCGCCGCTGCCGATAGAAGTGACGTCTGTTATGCGCCGGCAACACGAGATTCGCTCGTTTGTGCGCTCACGAAGAATGCGCCGCGGGGGAGAGATAAAAATTTATAAGAAATACACGCGCGCGCCGGTAACGAAAGACGGGAAAAGTCTCACTTTACCGCGCGGGCGGTGTATATACACAGCCGCGGTTAATTTGTTGTATACGCGAGCACGAGGAGAAAGAGAGAAAAACATCGCTCTGTGTTCCAGGCGGCGTTTCTGCGCTCGTGGAAACTTTCTTAACGAATAATGGGCGGCAGGCTGGGTCCCAATTTCAGCGGTGTGAAAAGATTGTTCGCTTTTCTCGCGGGCGCGAGTCGGATAAAAATAGATTTTAATTGAGCTTTATTTAGCTGGCGCGTTCTAAAATTGTAAAGTCGCCGTCGTAAACATGAGCGAGATATGATTTTCACAGCCGAGGTGGATATTAATGCGCGCGATGTTCGAATGACATAACTGGGAAATCGCACGTAAGAAAATGTATGTAGTGTAATTAAAGAGAAGAATAAACTATACATATTCAGAATTTTTGCAAGACGTGTCTGGCGTATAAAATGTGTAACGCCTCGCGGGAAGAGGAATAGGGAGGAGAGTCGTGCATGTGCCATAGTCATAACAATTTTCATTGAAATCAGGGTGTGGATGTGCGCGCAACATTGTTGCTATCGTAACGATTTTCATAATTAGTAAAATAAGTCGGCATCGTTAGCGTATATTTTTGCAAATTAAGACAACATCCGAACTCTATAAAGAAACATTGCATCGCGCTTACAAAAGGCTGGAGTACGCCACAAGCGAGCCTTATTCTACAACATTCATTTGCACATTTTTTCAAGAATATATTACGTCAATTTTGTATTCGTTATATTGCTTGCATGCACGCGATAGAATAAGTTGATTACAATGCAATAATCAATATTGATGAGTACCTGTATTGTATACGAATTATCTGTGTTAAGACTAGCTGCGATATTAAGTATGATCTACGACAAGTCATTTTAAATGCACATTGTTTTGATTTACTCAAATAAATACTTATTTCATTCTACTCCATTCTATTCTATATATAAACACACCTCACACATATTTCCCTTGCAACAAATCTTCCCTCCCTACTCTCTCTTTCAAAAACAAAAATTGCAGGATGCATAAGCGATCCCAGCAGCGGCGTAAAAATGCACTCGACGCGAAGGAAGAGCCCAGCCCATGCATAAGGAAAAATCAGGAGGACGCATCCTCTTTCTACGTGGAAACTACAACACGAACAATAGCGCTCTTTGACTGGCTGCGCCCTCCTCGCATATGGGTATCCGTTTCGTCCACAGCACGGTGCGTGTACACACATCGGCGCTTTTTCTTTCGGGACATCGTGTAAGTGCAAAACGAGCAGCGAGGGCCGCAAGCGCGCGCAGATGAGGCCGCGATAACGCGCATAAAGGCTGTATCTACATTGAGTTCGGACAGGCACCACTTTATTCTCCTACCCCGCGAGCTGTTACAAGTGTTTTCCATTTGTCGCGCCTTTCAGTTCGCTCTCTCTCTCCCTCTCTCTCTTTCTCGCTTCTTCTTTACTTTCCTTCTTTCGCGGTGTTGTCTTGAGAGACGTGCGAGTTGCAGAGGCTATATACTCGAATCTCGCGCTGGATCTGGGAGAGGAACGCGATGTGAGCTCGTGCGATTTAATGTATAAACTGTTTAAGTGGGGTCTATTTTTTATTGAGGGGTAGAGGTGAATTAGGATAACTACGACTTGAACGATTGAAGTTTAAATCGAATTCAATTGTTTTAGTAAAGTTGTATATTGATAACTCAAAATTTAATCAAATAATTAATAAGCATTACTAAGAAATAGTTATCAAAATTTAGACTAAAGTTTTGTTAATATTAATTAGACATTTAATTCATTTCATAAACGAAGATAAAACACAATCAAATTCTTCAAGTAATTCGAAGAAGAGCTAAATTGCATTCTACTTTACTTCTCGAAACAATTAGTTCCAGCATTTATTTAAAAACGATTTCGAAGGAATCTTTGAAATTATTTTCTTACCCACATAAAACGCTTCTTGGAAATAGTTCAATACGAATAATACATATTCATAGTTAGTTTTTCAACCATAAAATATATTTAAGCCAAGGTTCTACGTAAGTTACACTTCGACTGAAAGAACTATAAAAATTGACTTATGTGAATATCACTTGACGCATGACATCTATTCTGGTCTTACAATGATGGACTTATTCTACTTAAGGCGACTGCCCATTCTTTCAAGCCAGCAGAATGGTGGAAAACTTAAATATCCAAAGAATTGTGTAAATTAAAAGCGTAGTTTATAAACTACGAAATAAAATCTAACGATACCTCCGAAGGCGCCTTAAGTAGTAGTAAAATAATTCCATTCAAAATTCAAACGTTCACTTGGTTATTAAATCTTTTCTACTTCTTAATCTTGCAATTCTAAATTTGAATTTCGCAGCGATATCAAGAAGCTCAATCAATTTTGAAAAAAAGTGAAGTCAAACGAGCTGATTTCAAAGAAAACAGCTGCGTTTGAATTCCAAAGAAACGCAACTGCTTACTTCAGCCACACGCGCAACTTCCTTTAAAATATAGCTTCCGAAGCAATCGAATTGATTATCGCAGGCTCATTAATTGAGCACAAACAACAATGTGCTGGATCCCCTAGTGAACCGTAGCTATATACGCGCATAATTATATGAGCACATACCTGCCGGCTACGCGGTTATACATATACAGGGTGAAGAAGCTATATAGGAGAAGGAGGAGGCACGCGTGGAGCCTTTGAGCGCGGGCCCGATTCCGATCTCCGGAGGAGTTAATTGATTCGAAGCCGCTTACTGTATGTATATATATCTCCCCCGATAATTCTGAGATTCCCAAATACGGACGCGGCGAAACTAATTAGCCCGCGGGGCATCTTCCTTGCTCTCTCTCCTTTACTACGCAAACACACACGCACACACACATACACACTTACACACATGTACACACACGCACACACACATACACACTCACACTCATATACACACGTACACACATTCACACATACATTAAAAATAGCTCCTGTGCACTCACGCATCGACTTTAATGAAACTCGCATAATGTAGCTTACTTGTCCCATCCTATATATCTCCTACTTGTGCCCGCTTCCCGGCGCTCTGTTTTTTCGTATCCCTTATAAATCCAGCGTCTTTAATTGTAGGGAACGAGCTCATTGAGGCTTTCGCACATAATTATTCAGGAGGCCTCCGCGCCTGAATGTCTGTGAGTGTACGTGTGTGTGCGCGTCTATATAAATGCAAAGTTAACGGCGCTGCGTTTAATATATATGGCCGGCCGATAAGCATCTCTCTCTATCTCTTTTCTTGCTCTCTTGGCGCGCGCGTGAGGTATATGAAAAATTCGCGAGCTCGTATAGAGGGGCGGCGCGTTTCTCGCTGTATCAGCGCGTGCGATGCGTCGCCGAGGCAGAATAACGAAAAATTGCTCGAGATAAGGGGCTACACGCTGCCCTTTCGCGCCGCTACATCCCGAGTTCACGTGCTCATTTTTCTCACTCGCTTGTGCTTGTAAGTGTATCTACCTTGTGCGGCAGTGTATGTGTGAGAAGCGAATGGTCTTTTTGCGCCTGTTGCAAAAACCCTTGCTTGTGTATGTGTGTGTGTGTGTGCGTATGTATTGGTAGTTTCACGTATCTAAATTTTACGAGTATATAGATGTGCACACGATCCAGTATACGTTCTCATTATAAATTTTTACGAATTTCGTATACATCCACCCGTATGCAGCCGGTTCGTTCATGCTTCTATGTTCTCGCACGCGAATGTAACTTTTCTGTGAGGTACGTACAGGCCTGTTAATGTCTTTGATAGAAATAGTTTGGATTAGCCCGGTACGTAGTACGCAGCTCTAGCTCAAATGGCGAGAGCGTAAAACGGCGGCAGCGTCCGTCGAAGAGGATGAGGATAAGCTCGGTACTGCAGCAGCAGCAGCAGCTCGGTGCACGCGTGGCTCGCGTGCGCAGGAGAGATCTCAGCTCTAGCTAAATTACGATTCCCTCCCGAGATAAGTCACCGGGCTCCCGATGCAGAGCTCCGCCTGCTGCTGCTGCTGCTGCTGGTGTGACGAAGAAAAAGAGAGTAGAGGAGAGGAACAAGGAACATTATAAGGGAGAAGGCGAATAACAAGAGAGGCGGGCGCGTATATACGCGAAGGATTAAAAAGCCGAATGTGCCAGCGCGAGAGAAAATGAAAATAAGAGCGAGAGAGGGAGAGAGAAAGAGAGGTGGAGCACGCACACGCACTAGAGGAACCAGAGGAAAAATAGAAGGAAGAAGAACGACAGCGCCCATCGTAATGGAATCGCGGAGCAACTCCTCCGAGTGTGTGCGTGTGTGTGTGTGTGTGTGTGTGTGTGTGTGTGTGTGTGGGTGTGTATGTGTGTGTGTTTGTGTGTGTGCGTGTATGCGTGTAAGAGAGTATGTATGTGTTTGTGCGCATGTGTATGTTATTGCCGAGGGATATGTCGGACTGTCCGTTCTAATCGACAAGCGAGCGCGGGGGATCTCTGGTAAGATCTTCGCCGAGATTCGGCATGGAAAAATCGCGAGCTACACGCTAGCCAATTCTTCGCCAGCCTTCACTTCGTCCTGCTTCTCCTTTTTTTCGTTCGTCTTCGCCGTCGCCGTCTTCTTTTTCTTTTCGAAAAAGCCAACGAGCGAGAGAGAGAGAGAGAGAGTAAGAGAGAGAAAGAGAGAGAGAGAGAGAGAGAGAGAGAGAGCGAGAGAGAGAGAGAGAGAGAGAGAGAGCCCATTACACACGCGAGCGCGCGGGGATCTTATCGACTTTCGAGAAATTTCGCCCGAGATGTCCCTTGGCCTCGCGCGCGTCGTGTGGACGAAAAGTCACGAGGATCCCCGGCTTCTTCGAACGATAGCCAGCGCACGGCCAGCTTGTTGACTTTTATCTCGCCCTGCGGACCGAGTCGGCTTGATGCTTCGGAAATTGGATTTCGTCGATTAAAGGAAGGAACGAGAATAAGTTTGTTCTTGACTTATTTTATCCAGAGGAACAAGAATATTATAGCTTCTTGAATAAGTAGTAGCGGTCGGGAGTTGGTAAGACATTTTGTTTCAGCCACGGGATCTTAAGAATAATAAAGTTCGTATCTTACTGAAACAGTTGCCCTTAACGATGAAGTATATTTTTTGTTATATTTATTGGAAACATTCTCTAAATAATATATATTAAAAGTTTTTAGATCACGCGCCTTTAAAATTTTTCTAATTAAAATAATAAAAACATCGTCCAAGTCCGCAATCTTCTTTCGCTCCAACAAACGCGATAATAACAATAACTCGGCCTTTTTGCCCTACCTCCAGCAAACAGCAAGACAGTTCCACCACTCGATCCAGCACTCTCGCAAGAACTCCTACAGCCGGATGCAGGACCTAGAAAATTTTTGTCTCCTCGTGCAGTTTACGTTTATGCGCCTCCCGAACACGAACGGGCCATACTCTGATTCCAGACTCTCTCGCACGCGCGTCAGCCAATCGTGATCCTCTGTGCTCGGCATGTCCCGTTGCCGCGCGCATCAAACTATACCGCGACAAGGTCCGCAAAAAAAGAAATATGCGCCAACCGACTGCTTTCTGCTAAGCACGAAACGCCGAGCGCTTGATTGTAAAATATAAAATATCGCTTGCTTCATTCTCTCTCTCTCTCTCTCTCTCTCTCTCTCTCTCTCTCTCTCTCTCTCTCTCTCCGTGACGTAGTGAGCTCTCTTAGCCGAGCGAACAATGAGGTGCCTGGGAGCGGCCCGAATATAACCGCGGCGGAGATCTACGGGCGAGTACACGGGCTTTTTCCTGCGCTAAGAAATTAGCCTCCTTTTTATAAAATCACTCTCGCACGCCGGCGCGGTTATTATTATTCCGTTCTACGTTCGAGGTACGCGGCCTCAAGGTCTCGCTAGATTCTTAGCGACGTGTCTGCGTGAGTAGTTGGATTTTTTTTTCTTCTACATCGGAGCAGGTCTTTAAGCCGCGCGCTGTACTGTCGTTTTCGAGCCGAGAGCGTATAAGTGCATGAATTACGTGAATCATCGCCGGGTATAACAAAAAAGTGACGTCGCTTTGCGCAAGAGACTTATTCACACCGTTGTGCGCTCGCGGTATTCTGAAAAATTACTTTTCTAGCCGGTAATTTGTAATTTAATTTTGCTCGAATTGCTCGTGGAAGTTTTTTTCATTGTTTGAGTATTTTATTTTAGAATTTTTGTTGTATGAAAATTTAAATTACAAGGTTACAAAGTGCTATGCGGTACCGTACACTATATACCTTCGATACTAACATTATCCCCTCGAAAATATTCTATTAATTTCAGTAAAAGTCAACAATAAGCTCCTAAGATTCTAAACGTACAGCTTCTAAATCAATCCGCGAGCGCAGTCACAATGGACCTTCCATCAAACGCATCCTACACTTTCCTCACCAACTTCTATACCTTCTCTTTAAGCCAACCGACTCATACACACGCTAGCGCAAAATCCTCGAAGAAGAATCCTCGCGCCCATCTCTTCTCTCTCTCTTTAAAAAAAATTCTCTCCTTATATCTTTGCCCGCTGCTCACAAAAGCATTTTCTCAAGACTCGCCTCCTCCTCCGAACAGAGAGAAAATGTTCACCCTAACGGGCTTCGCCGACTTCCATTCTCGCGCCATATCCTCTCCTCGATGAAGAAGCGCGCAGAGACGTGTACATATACACACATCCGCGAATCTTTCCTCATTTCCAAGTGCGCTCGTCGCGAGAGAAGTTAACGGTCTTTGGGTTCGTAGAGCGCGCGGCGATTACTTCCTGGCAGCGCACGAGGAGTAGGCGCTTTGTCCGCGGCCCGATAACGAGGATCACGCGGAGAGAGAAAGAGAGAGGAGCTAACGGTGTCACACGGTGTTAATGCCAGGGGCACGTCGCGGCCGCCAGTAGATAGCGCAGGCGCTATTTAATTAACTATAATAGCACTCGGCACGGGCATCTCTTAACAAGAGAGCAGTAGGCCGGGGCTTATGGACTCCTCACTCTATTTTCATTGTTTTCTCGTGATGTGTCGGTTGAGTAGCAGAGGAGGGGAGGGGATATATATACACGCTCAACCTTGCGCGCCTTTTCTTTTCGTGCGCTCAGCGAAAGGCCTAACGATCGCCTTATAGGTCCTATCTAGAAAAACGGCCGATCAGCGCGCTAACGATACTTACGAGGGCTATCTTTATCGCGGGGCAATTAACTAATTCCAGCCGGTTTCTTCCTCCCGCCGAACGCTACCGCGCGCGTCGCGGATTATTGCGCGCCAGGATTAAGCCGCTCTGCGTGTATCGGCTGCAGCCGCTCGCTCCGGGATATATAAAGCCGGGCGGGCGTGTATCTCTTTCTCTCTCTCGCAATGCAACCAGGGGAATGTTTATTGCCATTGTTTTTGCCGGCGGGGTTACGCGTCGTTGCGAGCGCTGCGAGCCTTCCAATTGCAGGCTCGTTCGCCGGGAAGATTTAGCGGAGGCTATGTTTAGGATCGTGGACTGTTGGGTATAAAGCTGCGGGTTTGGTGATTAGGTGCGCGAGGGATTTTATCGTCGCGTGTAAATCACAGTTCATTAATTGGGATGGAAATTTTCATTTGAGCTTCGTTGACAAATGAGGCGAGAGAGGGCTTTACAGTTGAGTAAGTTGAGTTTGTTTGAGAGGTTGAAAAAATTGCAGTTGAATATTTTATTATCAAACGAACGCAGTCACAAAACCTTAATATATAAGCAAAGTGAATACCTCGCTCTACATTCGTAACTCTCTAACGCTCAAACATATAAAACCTCCCTCCATTGTAAAAGGATTACACGCTTTGATTCATTTAACCTAGCGCTCGGTGCGTCAGAGTATAGTACACCCTATTTGGAATCTTATTCATCCTCGGCGTAATGTCAAATTATGATTCGTCTTAGCGGCTAAAAAAATGAAAGTGCAAGTGCTTACGTCCCAGACGGAGCGAGAGAACGAAACGAACGTTCGCAAGAGAGAAAGAGAAACGACCAAGAGAAAAAAAGAAAGAGAGAGAGAGAGCGAAGCTCGCCAGCACACGAGCGCAAAAGATGAGAGAAGGAGTAGGGAGAGAGAAAAAAGGTGGACGGCGGCGGCGTCGGCGGCGCAGCGGAGCAGACTTACGGGGCAGCGCGGCGCTGTGTAATTGCTATTTATGTCTCATTGCAGTCTTCGGTGTACCGCCACGACAAAGAGAGCCGCGCCGCGCGCGCGCGCTTACCGTTTAAAGCCTTTCAAAGAACGGTCAAGCGAGCAAGAGAGAGAAAGAGAAAGAGAGGGAGGAAGAGAGAGGGAGAGCCAAGGTGGAAAACAACTACTTTAAATTATTTATTATACAATACTAAAAGTCTGCTTCGGCCATTACGCAAAACATAAGTCTTTCAAGGACACGAGCAAATTGAAGTGTGCTCCGGGGCCCTCTCGGCGAACAATACAGATTATTATCGTCCTTTTATTTTTCGCGTATACGCGCAAAAGCGCATTTTTATCTCTCCCGGCATTTAGCGACGGCTGCGCTCGCGCGTGTGCGTCTCCCCTCGCCTTTTTTTCGCTAAAAGATCAATTTGCATTACAACTGTGCGAGAGAGGTGACTAACGCTCCACGGCAACGTTACGTCTACAAGGTATGAAAGGAAAAATCATCGGATGGATTGTCCAATGAATTATTGAGCTTTTTGCTCTTGCGAACGATGTAACGGGGATATACATAAGTTTCGTGAGTGTAAAAGTTATGCGCGCCGCGCGCAAGAGTTTTAATAATCTAGTTTCGACACACAACCTTATCATAGGATTTCGCTTGACAACTCGTGGCTTTTCATGTTGCATTCTTTTCGCGTCGGGATAAGTTGTAATTTTGCAATTTTCAGATTATGGTAGGGAATTATTTAGCGAGTCATAAAATTATGCGCGCACCTTACAAAGTTGGGCTCAAATCCATTAAAAATGTAAATTCCACGGGGCAAAAAAAAAGTTTAACGGTTATCGAAAATATGCTCATGAAAGTCGCTAAGCCATGAAAAATTTCGCTGTGTAATAGCGTTACATCGGCCGTTCGATAAAGAGCATTTTTAAAATAACTGAATATTTAAACATAATTTTATGAAACTAGCTGAAGCTGCGCAAATATGCCGATGATAAATATGTATGCACCATTTAGTAATTTTCAGATCATAATCAAAATCTACATAATTGAAAAAAAAATTTTGAATAGGACCATAATATTTTTTACCAAGAATCTAAAATTTTACAAAGTACCTATTCCTAGCATACAACTCAAAATTAATAATTATAGCCATAATATCTGCTGGTCAACAATATCAATTACCGACTTTTATCCCATTAGCTGCAAAGTACTTCAGTTTTAGTCAAAATTTTACCCCTCACTTTTTTTCATACAAAACTCACACACCTCAGCAAACCCAAAATCCCGCAGACAGAGTAGCCTCGCGCAAAGAGCAAGCTCCATTCGTTCTTGGCTAGGCCACACTCGCTCAGAGTCAGGGAGACAAAATAATATACGGCGATCCAGTTTCGGTAAACACCCCATGCGCCTATTTAGATCCGATCTCTCATATATACAGACTCGGCACTCTGACTCTTTCTCTCCGTGCGAGCAAAATTCGCGTATATATAAACGCGCAACAGCGACAAAGCGGAGCCGCGCGAGCGAAAAACACTTTCGTTTCGCGGGGGCTCCCTTCGCCTCGAGCTGCCTATAGGCCAGAGCAAGCTCGGCGCACCGACACGTTCCAATCTGTTTTTCGCAACCGTTCTAAATCGTGATTTCCCAAAGGTTTTAGAGTGAGAGAGAGCGAGAGAGAGAGAGAGAGAGAGAGAGAGAAGTAAGTGGAAGGTTCCAGCTGGCCCCCTTGGCACTCTTATATGGCTCTTAATGGGAACCGACCGACGGCGGCGGCGAGCCCGCAGCCAGAAAGCTGGTCTTTTTGTCGCGAAGAATGCGCTAGCGAGCCTGCGAATATATTTTTTTTTCTTTTCTTTTTTCTTGTGGCTCTCTGTATGGCCGGAGGTCTGTGCTGCTCTAAACAGTTCGAGCTAAGTGCTTTTATTGGGTGCATATTAGATTACGCAAGGTTTTTAAGTGAATTGCCGATGTCATCAGATATAGGGTATAGTTGGTTCGAAAACGGTGTATTATGAATTTGATACTGGTGTAAAGTAGACGAGAAAATGTTAAATTATCTTTGCAAATCTGGCTTTTCTAATAGCTTGAAGCCTATCCTTTAACCTTACAACATGAACTACATTAATGGGATAGCACTTAAACTATAACAAAAGCTCATATTTCAGATAAGAGAGATAATTCAATGGCAGAAACTGAATGGAGAATTAAGATAAGCCCGTTCGATTAAAATCTATAAAAGCAATTCCGTATCATTTACCTCTACAAAACAATTTTTCTCCAGGCCGAGCTCTTAACTTCTTACATCTCTTATCGGAGTGCAAATAATTTCCTTGATTTAAAGTTTATTGATGCTTAAAGTGTCCAAATACGAGACGCAAATCACTTTTGCCTGAGATGCAATCATCACTTTCGATAACAATTTTATTACAAAGTTGCTGAGCTGCGCTGGCCAAGAGAAAGAGAGTCGAGAGGTAGAAGCGAAGACAGAACTTTGTCGACGGGGATGGAACTCGTCGGCTTCTTCTCCTCCTTCTTCTTCTACTTCTTCGTCTCTCTCGCTGCGCGAGGCAAACTTTCGCCGTGCACGATGAGAGAGAAAGAGAGCAACGGTTAAAGGAAAATTCAATCCGCGGTGAATTTAATAAGAGCGTCACGATCGGATTTTTATTACCGGTGAGTCCTTATTTATCGATAGAATTAAGAAGCGCTCCGACAACGCTTCCGGCTGTTCTGAGCGCTGCTCTCTCGTTGCTCCTTTCGCCCGAGCTCGACTTCTTTTTTACCTCCTCTTTTATTTATCCAACGAATGCAGATTTATTATGAAGATAAAAATAAGAGCGGGTAATGCATTTAATACTTAGTCGAAATAATTCCCTCAATCGACGAAAGTAAAAACGTTATTAGATTCCCCCGGCGCATCGCCGGTTATTGCTCGTCGCGCGATTGTAGCGGCGCGGCTAACGGTAACAAGCGGCTGGGACAAGTTTTCCGATATAATTGGTGTCTCTTAAAAGCTTCCTCTAAAACACAATCGCGTCATTATATTTATTCGAGATTGATAAATAATACGCAATATCAATTTTTTGCTTTGTTTTCCGGCAAATGAGCATTTAAATGATAAGATAGGGATGCATTTGTGAATTTGAATGAGGAACAAAAATGGAAAACCTGTTTTGCATTGTTTGCCGCTAAAAATTGTCGAGCATCCTTTTTATACTGAATAAACAATGAGTAATCTTGATTTCATTTCTATGATTGTTTCTGCGATCCCTCTGTAAATGGACTTCAAAGCTCACATTGCGAGTTCAGCAACAATGCAATCAGTTGATATTCAAACTTACGATTTTTGAATGTACTAGGCACGCATAGATAGTTTATCCTTGCGTTTGAATTGGACTGACCAGAACAATAACAATATCACTTTTTAATGATAAATATTTTACTCCATAAAACTTGAACATTAGATCAAATCGAAAAGGTGTGCATAACCAATTTAGTATAACGAAGTTCATCTTCTGCTCCTGCCTTAACCGTCTTTTCTTCTAGAAATAAACTTTAACACCAAGACTAGAGAAGAAGCTCAAAAAGCCCAGACTGCAACAATACACACCGTACACACCCAATCTCACCCCGGCAGCACTTATCTATCTCCTCCATAGGATCGAGCCCATGACGAGGCTACTACTACTACTACTATCACCATCAACTCGATAAATTATCGCTGCAGCTCGCGCGCGCTCGAATAAAAGCAAGCCGAACGGAAGCTGCTGTTCATCCACGCTAAGAGGGACGAATCTAAGTGAGCATCGCTTTGAAACGAAGCCCCCGTCCGGCGACGGGGGCGTGCGGGATCCTCGCGACAACGCCTCTCGTTATCCGTCGTCCTCCGGCGATCGATCCCTTCTCGCAAAAGCTGCGGCCGAGCGCACATCCATTTTCAGATCTGTATCTGCGAAACAATCAACCCACACCCCCGTCGAAGGAGAAGCGCGATTCCGCGTTGTATCCGCAATTACCGACGTGTACCCCGCCGCCCACGCCTGAACGAACCCCCAGCGTACACAGGTACGCTTGGTTTCTTCTCAAACTTGCGGCTCTATGGCTCTCTCTTCTGTGAGTAGCGTGAGAACTTATCAACCGCGTCCTTTATACGCCTGCTGGCCAGTGCGTGCGCGCGCGTGTGTGTGTGTGTGTGTGTGTGTGTGTGTGTGTGTGTGTGTGTGTGTGTGTGTGTGTGTGTGTGTGTGTGTGTGTGTGTGAGTGTGCGTGTATGTACATGTTTTTGCGAGAGATTGTGGTCATTACTTATGTGAGATGGATATATAGTGCTCGAAGTACATTGTTGTGGGTCTTTGTAAAGGGGATTGTGTGGAATTTTCATGGGGATCGGGAGAAGTATTTATGGGGATTTCGAGATGAAAATGCCTCAGTTAGATAGGATCTCTTAGTATCGCGCATAAAGTCGATTAGTGAAACGTTTGAAAATTGTTTGTGGGAATAGCTTCGGCTAGGTTAAATTGTATGTTTTATTCAGTGATTTCAGAGATTCTTAAGACTTGAAAAAGTCAACTCTGCTTTTGAAGTTAAATTAGATTTATAGATGAAGCATTTCAGTGCTGCAATTGATAGATTTAGTATGTTTCACTAAAATGAGTTTCAATGAAAAAACGGTACAATAATCGAGATGCAGTATAAGAATAAACGATTACGAAAAGTCAGTAGTAACATTAAACAAGCTCAATTTCAACTAGCTCGAATTTAGAGAGTACACTTTCGAATATGTAGTTCAAGACGACAATAAATAGCATTGTTTACAAAACTGCAAAGAAGTAGAAGCTCAAAAATAAGCCAGCAACAAAACCACGTGTAATTTTATGCGCATGATAAATTATTTGCGGCATTACGATAATTTAGAGAGAGAGAGAGAGAGAGAGAGAGAGAGAGAGGCGAAACAAATCGTTAGCATAAGCACAATTTATTTGAATAGGCCTATAACCGTTACGGGCGCACAAAAAGCGCTCTTTCTCCCTCTCTCTCGAGTCCCCATCTCGCAAACAACAACGCCGCGCACGCAAGTTGGCAAAATTACAGTAATACCCAACAAAATCTCTTACACGTATTTCCCCGTCACGAATATCAATATATAAAAAAGAACGATTACGTAGAGACTCGCAGCTCAACATCCATAACGCATGCGTGGCAATTCTATTCACTCGTCGTTCCGACGAGTGTTTTGAGCCTGCGCGCACGAAGGCAAGGTGCGACTGCTCGCGCGATTGGTCAGCGCTCTTACTCTGGCATAAGAAAGACGTACTCTTCGTGCCTCGCACGCGGCTCTCCAACAGAGCTCGCAACTCGAGCCGCGCATATTTATGGATTACCATACAATAGTGGTGCCGTGTTTATTAGAGAGAAAGATCTCCCAAAGGTCTGAAGCGCAAGCACTCCTCCACTTTGGCCTTCTTCTCTTAGGAAAGGGAATACACGGGGATGCAGTACGAGTGCTTTTTTACGCGCTTCGAAAATATAAATTTAGCGTTTTCGAGGCAGCTGCGCAGCGGAGAAACGGGCAAGCACGCGGCTGGAGAAAAGCGGCTCTCGTGATATAGGTACGACTCGTTGCGGATGTCCAGTTTTGGTAGCGGAGCTCTCATTCGCATTCGCGCTCTCGCGATGTATATACGACGGCTCTGCGCGCACATGGCTGCTGCTACCGCGGCGTTCTCCTCTTTCTCTCTCGAGCGGGAGAGCAAAGCTGCTCTTTGAGTTCACTGCTGGAAGTGGAGCCGGTTCATTCTTACTTCTCAGCCATTCAGCAAATTTCGTTTGGCATGGTTTATTGTTCTTTATTGGGAGAGATTTTGATGACCTTTAGCGTTTCGTGGGATAATGTATTGTTCATTTTTTGTTTCGACGTTTATTTTAATGGTTTATAATAGGGATGTTTTGCGAACATAAAAATCTTTGAAATGACACATTTTAATTTTTATATTAACACAACAATTTTATTATTCTATAATATTTTAAATTTTATTAAGTTAATATTAATATTAATATCAAGATAGTTTTGTCAATTTTCATTTCACTTTGTAAAATTTTTAGATTTGATTAAGCATTCGATTTATGTTATTGTAAAATTTTGAGATTAATTAACTATTTTAAGTTCTGTAATAATTATAAAAATTAACTAACTACTTTTATTATTTAATTTACTATTCTTTAATAATTTTTACATTTTTATAGTATTACATTTTTCAAAAAATTTATAACGAAAAATTATTTTTTAAATAGAACTACTCTCCTAAGTACATGATAAGTATGTCAAGTGAATGTCCTGGTTGGCTGACTTTTTCACCTGAAAAGATTTCAAATTTGGTCACGAGCTTGAAAAACTTCATTCCAACTATACAAACGAATCTTTAGACTTATTTTTAGCGACATTCTATTTCAGTATTTTCTTTTACCTACTAAAAATATAATAACAAAAAATAATTTTAATTTACAAGCCAAAGTATTTCATCAGGCAATCAAAAATCAAAGTACTCTCAACCCTAACTATCGTAATAATCTCGATAACAGCCTCAACCCAATCGCAGCAACTCGCCGCATTTCACTTGACATTCCCTATTACGGCAAGCGAATCGCGCTTGTCTACGTAAAGTACGTCATAAAGCTGCGGGGCCACCAGGAACGAGCGGGGACAGCCCTCTCAATGAGTTTCATTGCGAAACATTCCTAACGCGTCGGGCATTTCTCCTTAATTATCGGGCCGCGACTTTCGCGTGCCCGCGCTCTAATTTATGCGCGCAACTGCATAAATACCCGGGCGCCCCGAGAATTCGCGAGACGTACACGAAGCCGCGGCGGCGGCGGCGGCAGCCCCCGTTAAGAATAACAAACTGCGCGCGGCTCGCTCCGCGGTCAAAGAAGAATAAAAGCCAAGGTTGGCGCTTGCTTGGAGCCTGTGCTCGCGCGAGAGCTGGACTGGCTCCTGAAAGCCGAGATCATGTGAAAATTTCGCTCGGCGAAGGCCTGCCTTATTCAGCTCTCCTTTCTTTAGTTAGCCCAATTAGAGAAAATTCTGCGTGACCAACGTAAGCGCTGAGTCGTAAATTAATTTGAAACATTTAATGAAGACTTATTATAATATCATGAGTGAATTTATGCCGGAGTTGCGGGCTTTGCGTTTTTCTGGAGCGAACGCACTAATTTAGCTTGAAAGCGGTTCGTGGATTAATAATTCGCTTATTAAGACCGAAAGCTAAAAATTTTAAAAATAGGTCTTTCTAAAAGTAGGGTTTTTTAATTATTCAAATTATAAAGGCGCAATGTTATTTAATATTGCATTTATGAAGTTATTATTAATAATAAATAATTTTAAGTAACTAAATCTTTTAATAAAATACATTTATGTTAGTCACAAATGTTATAAGTTATTTGAAAGGTTTAAAAGCACTGCACATTTTAATTTAATAAAAATGGACTTCAATATTAATAAATTCTACATAAAAATTTTGAATTGTAATATAAGAAAAATTAAATCATATTTCAAATCTTAAAAATGAATGAGTAGGCAGAATATAAAGCGAAATTATATATATCTATAAGTACTGAGAACCATAATTTTTTTCGGAAATATTTACGTTTCTGTTTAAACCATACGTTTCCGCAATAAAATGAGACCAGTCACGGAAGGATTATAAGGTAGGTTTTTATGTATTTCCGTGCAGACGGAGTATTAAAACTAGAATACCCACATTCAGAAAAATAGCCATTAAAGAAGGGTTCGTGTTAAAGCAAGTAGGAAAATGTAAATTAAGAAAAAATTTATCATTTTAATCCAAGTGAATGAATAAAAAATGGACGAATGAAAGGCATATTTATCTTGATGTGCATTAAGTAGAATGAGTCCGGTTTGTCTGACCGTGTTATAGTAGATTATAACGTGCTAATTTTTTTACGTTTTCGCGTAACTTAATCTAAAAATAATATAGAAATGATGTATTATTATACAATTCTATGACGTTGATTTGCTCTACTTAATGCATACCATATATAAATTATTTATATTCACTTGTACTATCTTTTCCTGGTATTATACATTCATATTTACATTAATTTCTCATACTTCAAATAATATTCCAAAGTAAGATTTTAATAATAAAACTTCTCTCGCAATACTACTAAATAATACTAAACTACAAATGTCGATTCCCACCTTATCAAACTAACCAATCTACGAGTACCAATTTTCAGAATCAATGTTACCAGTCAACCAGCCCACTCTCCAACCCAGCACTCGAATACCTCGACATAATTATGACGCACAGGCGCGCACGAAGCTAATCAATTCATTACACAGAGCCGTTCATTACAACCTCGCATCAGACCCCTTTGGATGTTTAACACCGAAAAAAGTCGGCGCGCGATAGCATCGACTAGCTAACGCAGAGCTACCACAGAGCTTTCATTTTCCCAGGAGAAAAACCCGGCGAGAGCTACAACTACATCACGCGGCAGCACAGAGCAAAGCCAGTCCGATACAGGCGCCTAATCCAATCCCCCCGCGGCGGCTACGTCCGGCAGCCGTCCCTCCAGAAAAAGCGCAGCGAAATGCAGCACGCGCGCGCGCGCCCATGAAATTAGTATCGTCTGCGAGCGCGCGCGGCGTGATTGCAGCTGATATTGCCCATTTTTTCGCATTCTCTCTGGTCTAGTTGTGTGTGCGCCTAAGCACAAACGTGGGCGCGACTGCACAGTGACAAGGACACTCGCAGCTTGCCTGGAGGGGGACGTGACGCGGATATGCAGGACTATTTTTGAAAGAGCGAGGCTGCGTGTACGTAGGTGCGCGCGTGTGTCCCATATACATACTGAAAAATCGATTGCTTATGGGAGAGTGGTTTTGAGAAAGTTTTTGAATTTATACCAAAAATTTTTTTTCTTTTAAAAGTTTCGCGAACGACTCGTTTTATACCCTGTCATTTTATTAGTTATTTTCTTGATTTCTTTTATTGATAAGTATGTATCGACAAGTTTATTGCTTTTCGAATTAGCATTTTTCAATGTGTCAACCGAATTGATATCTCATTTCGGTATCCTTCAAAAATGCAGGAAACCACTCGCGCGACAGAGATTGTATTAACTCTATTTGCTGCCTCGAAAGCCATTTATCACTGATTCGTGCGAATTTTTCAATTCGACGAAATGCTAATTATTATTTCAACAGTACTCTTATCTAAATCACATTTCAACAAATATCCAATCGTTAAATTCTTCCATAAGCCACCAACCAACTTCCACGCGGCCAGCATCATCCAGCCTTCTACTCTCAAAACACATCCTCGTATTTTCAGCTCATATCATCCTTGTTTACTCAAAGCGCGTCCTCGACAACAAACCCATTCGAATTCCGCAACGAGAAAGCGGCTTCTCTCCTGATGACTTTCCAGCCGCGCTGCGGCTCATAGCCCACGTATACCTAGCCTCTGCGCGCTCTCCAAGAACCGAAGGACTGTCGATAAGAAATCCTCCTCGCCAGCTCGTTCCTTCTTTTTCCCATCCACACACACACATACACGTGCAGCACGTGTGAAAGGCCAATTCCTCTCCGCTCGCTATTTACAGGCCGAGACTCGGGAAAGCTCGGCTGTTTATTGGCGACTTTTTCCCCTGGCGGCATACTGAATGCGCGGCGGTGAGTCTAAAGAGGGGCAGGAACGTAAAAAGGAGCGCGCGCGCACAAAAAAAAAGAACGGCTCGCGCTATAATTCTCTTGCCGCTGCCACGTATCGGCTCGGTCTATCGCGTCAGGACAATGACAGGGGAGAATAGCCCCCGGTTCTGTGTTAGAGAGCCGAACGCGCGAGAGTACTTCCGTAGTCTCTCTCTCTGAGTCGAGCTGGCTCGTATAAGATTGGCCGCTGGCGGATTATCTCGCCGCGCCGATTTCAAAGCTCGACCTCTAGTTCATAGCCAGAGCGGGTCCTTTGCTTGGGCTCTGGGATGTGCTGAGGATGGGAGAGTGGAAAAGGGTGTATTCCTTATTTGCTGAGGTGGCTCTTTATGGAGAATTTGTTATGTGTGTCAGTGTGGTATGGGACAGGAGCTTGTTAGAGTTGGAATGCTTGGGTGTTTTGAGCTCGGAGCTCGGGATGGTTGCGACAATGGTTGTGAAGATTACTGTTGGTAAGGTTGGGTTATATTTTAGTGTGAAATTATGTGATAAGGAACAATTTTAATTATGAGAGTGTTTGTAGATTACATTAGATATTGGTTATATTTTAGATTAATAAATAATAATTATATATATCTAGTTTAGAAATTTCTAAATTCAAGATTCATACATTTTTCACATAACTTTAGTTTCTTTTGCGTGAATAAAATTTCCACCAACAAAAATCACAAAAGCCAAAAATTACACTTACCACAACCTAACATCTAAGCCAGAAAAGCGCAATCGTTTCCGATCAATAGCCGTATGCAATTTGTCTGTCCGAGCGATAAGCCAGAGTTCTTGCAAGGAAAAATGCGAATTCCTCGCGCGATATTATATGACGCGGCGAAATTCGCTGGAACAGGCGAAAGAGCCGCTAACTCAGTCACATTTTCCCCGGCAATCTCTGCCATTCTCTCTCATCGCTATCTCCATTCGGCGCGCACCCTATCTCCTTATATTTTTCCGCGTGTTTAGCAAGCCCCGCGTATATCCCGGAAAACTCTCCTTCTCTCCTCTCACCCGAGTCTAGCCCTACGCCAAGCCCCGCGTATGCGTCTTTATCCGCTATCTGAGCTCGTATCAGTCGCGGGGCACTGCGGACCTGCAATTTCCGCGGCCCGCGCGAGAGAGAGAGAGAGTCACGTGCGCGCAAAATCGGTATGCGGAAGAGAAAATATCGATGATTATCGCCTCGCGCGGGCTCGTATACGCGAGGACCAGCGGCGGCCTCTCTCTAGATATAACGTAACGGCGCGGGCTTTAATTTTTTCTTTTTCGGTTCGGAAACTAACCCGACCCGCGCAGGCTGACCCTTAGCGCGTATTATATCCGTCCGGGACGCTCCTCCTTTGCGCGAGCACGTAGACGCATATACTGTTGTGTGGGCACTATTCTGTGCAGATGACAAAGGAGCGCGAGGTCGCGTGAGGCACTCCCTGTTTGGGTGTATTTTGATGTTATTCAGAGAATACGTGTGGATTTCGCGTTGGGCTAGTTTTGTGGTATAAATCATTTCAATAATTTAGGGCTCATTTTGATTTTCTATAAGCTTTACGTACAAATTGAATTTAATGACACTGAAAGTTTTAATTTACGATGTATTATAGATGACATTGTACAATATGAAAGATTATCTATTTGGAAATAGTCCTGCCACAATAAGTGAATAAGCCGAAGTAATTTGTAAGGTAGAGACTCTTATAGTTTAATGGGAATTCCTCAAAAATATTTTATTGCAAAGATATTGTGATCTGCTCACTTCGAAAGTATGTAGTATACAAAATATAAACAGCATCATGAGACAATGCAACCCTCAAAAATTGACATTTAATAAAAGAGTATAACACGTAAATCATAGTACACCATTGAAATCAAAATTTATCCTTCTAATCTCTATTGGGTGCGCAGCTTCTAAGCACTTAAACTTCCTACTTAAAAGCTGCACCTCGTGCTTAAAGAACTGCTAAATACGAAAAACTGCAGCGGCGCATCAATTACTTGTAAACATACCAATTTATCCATGCCCCCAGCAAAACGAAGTTTGCCATCTGAAAAGTCGAGAATCGCCGCGCTAATAGCCAGCTCGCTAAGAAATTTTCTATCCCAACTTTATTTATTTCCGAGTCGGAGAAAGAGGAGGGGCGACTCGGAAAATAGTTTTAAAAGGCAATCAATCATCCTTAGCGCGCGGCTCTGCGATTAATTACTAGGCGCGAGAGGCGTTAGTCGATCATTAATGACCGAAGTGCCGCGAGCGAGCCGAGCGCTAAAGAGGAAATTCTGCCGACGTTTTTGTTCGCGAGTGGCGAGGCTCACGGGCTGCTTACTGCCTCGGCGCGCTAGTAAAAGTGAAGAAGGCACGATGGCGATTAACCCCTTGGTAACTGCCGCTCAATCGGACTTGGAGCTCGGTGTTGTAATAACGGCAATTTTTTATCAAGGGAGATCGCAGGGTGAATGGAACGTAACGAAAGCAAACCTTTCAATTATCGACAATGAGTACTAAAAGTGCTAATTATTTCTTTTTGCGGTGAATCGGTTGCCGAGTTGCGTTATTGCCTTCATTTCGAGTGCTTAATTAATGGTGTTTTTTAAGAGGAAAATTGAGATTGATCGGAGAACGGAAAGTTACAAAAGACGCTGAGAATGAGATGTTTATTTTTATAAATTACAGTTAAATAGATTAACTATATATGTTAATAATGCTTCATTTGTATTAGTACACACTTGTGTTTATGTATCAGAATTTAAAAAATTGTAAAAAAAAATAAACAATAATGTATGCACAGGTTTAAGATCTTTGATTATTTAAGTACCGTTGGGCTTGAAGTAAAATTGCAAATTTACTAACTTTTTATGTAAAAATAAAAGTGTTTATAAATAAATAAATTTATTATGTCTATAAACGTAGTAATAATCACCCAAAGTTATTCGACTATTTAGTTTCACAATTCTCGCGACTTAAACAGTTAGACATCCAATCCAATAATCATAAACAACATCAAATAAGTAACGAACCCAAAGTCCCAACTAGCACTGCCACTCAAACCCAACCACCAAACTCCCTTCGCTCTCAATTAAATCAATAAAGCCCACCCATACTCCCAACCATTCCCTCTCATCCCCCACCCCCTCAAACAAAAGCAAAACGAAAGCCCCCGCAAGCAAGGGCCTAAAAAGCGTGAAGAACGGGGCTCGCTCGCCCAGGACGCATCAGCCACACCATACACAGTACACGCGAAATTCAAGCAGTGAAATCGTCCGAGCTGCTGCTGCTGCTGCGCTCGCGATCTTTCTGGCTGCTGTCCAAATGCAGCGGCCAAGCGCGAACTCGAGGAAAAGTAACGTTTACCTAAGGTTTCGATCCTATTTCCGTACGGGCGCTTCCGTCGGGTCGGCGACCCTCGCAAAGCCAAGCTTTCTCCCTTCTCCCGCGCGCGCACAAATCCACGATCGTATTATTCTCCGCGGGCGCTGCGAGCGCGGCCGGCTAAAAATACGCGCGCTCCGGCTGTACGCACGCTCGGGTTTTGTTTGCGGGAACCCTGAGTCTTAACCCTGCAGCGCCGATTCGACGCTCTTCTCACGATAATAACTTGCCGGGAGAGCGACGCGGGTTTAAGTAGAGAAATTTTATTGCGCTCTTTTTGCGCGAGCGCCGGAGTTATGCGCGGCTCTCTCGGTGTGTACGCGGACGCATCGGATGCATCTTCGTTCCACGGGGGAGGACTGCATAAGTTGATGCGGATTTTCATGGTTATACGGGGGTTTTTTAGGTAAGTGCAGAGAGAGAGAGAGAGAGAGGTTTAAGGACGGTAATTCGAAATCATTATCGGTGCTCGGCATCTGTGGTTATCTGCTGGATATGCTGGAAAAGTTCGCTTATCGTTGAAATTACTTTCCTGCGAGCTTTGCCGGAGATAAATTTTGGATTATTTGTATGCTATTTGGTTTTATGAAAGTCAGGTTTAACGCATGTGATACGAGCGAATTTGTAATTCTCACAGTTATTGTCAGACCGCCGTGCGCGCTAAGTAGTAACAGACGCGATTAGTACAGTCGTTACTTGAACTTTATTGCTGCTTATGGATAAAAACATTTTACATTTTGTAATAATTCGAAGAAAAATTACCGTGACCATTACGTTTATTTTCAATACTCAAACTTTCTGTTTATACATTTTGAAAATATAAAAATTTTGCCTCGCTTCCTAACTACTTTGTCACGCCTAAACTTTCGCGATTTCAAACTTTGTTAAATGTTTTACACTCCAATAAATACGACTGAAAACTTTATTTCAATTTCCCGGAGAGCACTATAACAGCTGCATTTATGAAACTTTGAAATTTTGAAGTTTCGGCTCCGAAACTTTTAGAAAAATTTCATCTCAGATCGTACGCAAAAGGGGGGATGCACTTTGCTTAATGACTTCGGCTGAATCGAACGTTCTACCGCCTTAACTTTTAATCATTTGTATACAACAGTTTGATTTGTGCTATGTATATTTTCCTATTAATTAACCTTCACCAGCAATACCCGAACGATTATTTACCAAAGAAAATCTATTTAAGATCAGCATCGACAGTAAGTTACGCTAGCGGCGATCCACGTAGCAAGCAGACTTATAAATCTCAAAATAGACAACTCACTCGCTCGTTCTCAAAACCGTCTCTTCAATTACCCTCCGACTACATTATATATTCACGGTAGCGACTGGCGCAGAATCCATTGCGTTCTTCTAGCGAAAAAGAAGGCTCAGCGCTCTCCCGCTCAAAGAATCGAATGATCGACAAAGAGTAATAAAAATATCGCATTGCGCCAAGAGCGAAACGCGCAGGATAGTGCATAGTCTATTTTTACAGTTTTAGTATCGCAGAAGAGAAAGAAAGAGATGTTTTGCCATGGGGGCAATACTTTCCAACCTAAATAGACGCTATCTCTCTCTCTCTCTCTCTCTCTCTCTCTCTCTCTCTCTCTCTCGCGAGATCGTAGAAAAGAAGGCGAGCTCGAGCAAGAAAGAGCACGCACCGCTCGGTCGCATTTCTCAAACCATTTAATGATCGGCTAAACGCGCATCGCTTGCGCTTCGCGTATATATATACCTTCTGCGAGCGAGCGCGCGCGAGTGCAGATATTTTAATGGTGTCGTTAGTTAAGTTTAACTGCCGCTCCATGGCGCCAAGGCATTCGATTCGGGCGCGCGCTCGCGCTGTATTATGGGATCGCACAGGCGGCAAGAGACGTACTGCGCCTCGTGGCTCTCGCTGGTAGCGCGCGAGCGCAATCATTTTTCCTTGGCTAACTTTTACGGGCCAATTTCACCCTGTGTGCGCGAGTCTCTTGCGTTTAAACGTACGGTTATGTACGCGCGCTTGCGAGCGCCTTTCGAGATTCGGAGACTGATCTTTTTTTAGAGAGAGAATGGGAAATTCAGGAGTAGCTGCGCCGATTATTTTTCACGGATGAGATGGGTGAGAGGTGCTGTTCGGTGGGTTCTTTGTTTTTGGGGTTATGAGGTTTGTGGAATTGTGACTATGAGGGAGGTCATCATAATAATTGGATTGGGTTTAAACGATGATACAGTTTATATTTAGATTATTAGCAGCGTGGAAGAGAAATTACCAAAAATTATTCTTTTAATTTGATAGTTCAGTCGAGAAAGTGCTTTCATTAAAATTAGCCTTTTTTAGTACCGAATTCATCATGCGCGGTTAATATCGTTACGGATAAAGATCCAATTATTCTAAGTGTCCAAGCCTAAGTGCAATCTATAAAACGATCATTTAATCGATCTTATTCCTTAAGAAGCAAAGCCTTAACGCCGCTTTTCTAAAACGCAAAATTAGATAATTTACAGCGGAGCATAAAGCGAAAAGTGTTAATTATGCTCCATAAAAAGGCAAAGAAAGTTTCCGCGCCGCATCCAACATATGGCACCGCGCGCTCGCCTCGAAAGCGCCACTAAAACGCGCGCATTGCTCGCCTGACTTTCCATCAAATTTATTCCTCTCTCGTGCGAGCGCGCGCGTTGGCTTTGAAAAGAAAAAAAAAATCAGTTCCCGCGGGCGCGATGATTCATGACGTGCACCGCTCGCCTTCTGACACAATCGTCAGCCGAGCAGCTCATGACTCACCTCGGCTAAAGTTTTCGACGGCCGAAATAAATAGAGCGCCGAGCGGAGAAGCGTCACACGGTCATCGACGCCGACCTTTCGCTACTGCAAACACACGCATACACACACGCACAGATACACACACGGTGCATATACTGATAGAAATTGCCAATGCATCAGCAAGGGGCCCGTGCGACCTTTCGAAAACAATCGATATCGGACCCGGCTTGCGCGCTGCACACACTCGCGGCGCTCCTCGTGCGCGCGCTGCAGCAGCAGTGAAAGTCTCCCTAAGCGCGGAGAGCGGCGCTCGCGCTCTGCACATACACTGCACACAAGACGGCGCGCATTCCGGCATTTCTTCACCGATATTGCCGCACGCTAGAACTGGGTCAACTACAGGCGTTGTTGCACCACCGGCGCAAGCCGCTCGGGCGCTTAGAGCCGGCGCGCTCACTGCAGCTGCAAGCAGCGCCTTGAATAATGTAAATATGTGTGTGTGTGTCGGTGGTGTGAGAACGCCGGAGTAGCAACCCTGTGGCAGCGGTGAGCATAAATCGAGGGAGAGAGCTGAAATTTTGACTCGGCTGGTGCAGCCGGTATTAGTGACTTAATTTTCAATATCGGCTTTATGGATTACTTTGTATGCGAGAGGAGAGATAAGGCCGTGCGCGCGGGCTGTAAAAAGAATTCGTGTTTTGCAATTTAAAGAGGATAGATTGCGGATTTGTTTTGGTTCGAGCGAATATTAGAAACATGAACTTTTTAGTAAGAGAGGTTAGGTATACTCTGGCAAAAATGTTGGTTGCATTTTAGTAGAAAAATTGGTTTAACATAAATGTTTATTTAAACTTTGATTCGTATCTGGTACAAGTTGAGATAATTTAATCATAAATAGGAATTAGATATTTTATTTCTACTGTGAGCACTGCACCAATAAAGACATTTTCAATGATTTTGGCCAATTAATAAAATAAGTTAATGAATATTATTTATGTACCATGCAAAAAAATTGAAAGGATCTTTTTTTTTAAGGTTTTTTTTAAATGCATGTTTAACACGAACAAATCGACGTCTTACTACACCCGACTCGATCTACTTAAATATAGCCATGAAACTCAACAAACTTCTGACTTTACTATTTATATCCAAGCAAATAGTCGAAAACATCACTTCTAAGACCTAAAACGTCGAAAGCTGCAGCGCCAAAGGCTATACTTTTCAAATATCCATCCACATTGTTATCACCAGCTAGAGGTAAAACATCAGAAGAAGAAATACCCTTTCCGCGCTCGCAGCGCTTGCACGCCCGGTACAAAAGAGAATACATAATCAAAAACGACAAAGGACGACGCGAAAAAAAGAGAGACACAAAGAGCCGAGGGAGCAGAAAGAGAAAGAGGGAGAAAGAGAGAGGGGGCGATGAAATTGCCTCTGTGTTATTGAGGCACATGGCGCCGTTTGTCATTCTTCGCCTCTATCGGCCGGGAGGATCGAGAGCGCCCGAGCCCTCCGCGCGTTCGACCGATGTATCTATTAATTCATCCCGGTCAATTTGCAAGGGAGATGCTATATATGTATACTCGTACACAATCTCGCGCACACACGTATATATACACGGTAGAGAACAATCGGTCGCGCGCAAACGGCCGGCCGAACATCAGCTCTCGATCGCGCCTCCCTCTCATATACATCGTTCTTTTTTTCGGCCTCTTTCCGCACGCTGCTGAAATCTTTATTTTTCGGTAGCACCGATCGACAGCCGACCCATCGAAAATCTTAATTGATAAGGCTCGTTAGGTGACAGTCGCTAATTACGCCGAGACCGAGTTTTAATAGCCGAATTTAGCTAGTCACGCGTGCGAGTAAATTTATGATTAGAATAAGAAATAGGCGCGTGCGCGCGGTGAGTATTATGAGTCGTGGGTCGCGCGCGCGCGTGAGTACAATAAAGCATCGCGGCTATAAGCTGCGAGTTATAAGCCCCTCGACGTTTACATATCGCCAAATATAGAACTCATTTGCGGCTTGAAGTAACGTAATTAAACCAAGTGTTTGCGGTGTACGAGGGTATACAGATACGCGGATAAATAGCCTTTGTCAATGCAGGTCAATTTTGGCTGTGTATGTACTCCAGAAGCTAATTTAATTTTAAATTCGATCTCCAATACAGTGTCTATCAATATTCAGTCTGGTATAATGTATTATGATCTTTTCTTTATTATAAAGGGGATAATTAATGTAAGCGATAAACTAATAAAGCATTATGTTTATAATTAAAGTTTACATTCTAAGTTTCAAATACTATTTCGAATAATATTAATAACTCAATGAACGAACTTCTGTCATCAAGATTTAAATAAATTATGAAGTACTACTAGATTATTACCAAACAACGTACTTTTCAAAAGTACAAACCATCAGTTTCGCACTTTTAGCTCTCCACATATCCATTCGCAACGGCCCTCACCAAGCAACCCACCGGCAAATCACTCAAAGGAAAGCCATCAAGCCAGAGCGCAACAAAGAATATCACCGACACGTATCCCAAAAACCTCCTGTCTCTCATTACACACAAAACCATATCTGCATCCAGCTCTCATCAGCCCCACAGCCATCAACTCCATCCTTCAGGCAGCCGCGCAGCTCGTATATCGCCCCGGCGCATCGCGATGCGAATATAATTATTTAATAACTCATTGTTGCCGGATATACGCGAACTACACTCTCCTCCTGTATCGCGTTTCGTCGCTAACTTACGCGCGCTCGCGCCGAGCTACGCGCCGAGCGTGACGATCATCGTTCGCGCGCGGCCATCTTTTTTCCACTCGCTCTCTCCGAGGGGGCCCCCGCGTGGCGAATCGCGATTCGATCGCTCGAAAATTGCACTCGGATGGATCTCTCTCTTTCTCTCTCTTTCGTATCCGGTCCCCGTCACGAGAAAAGAGAGGCCTTTACGTAACACAATAGCCGAGGAGGTGAGGCGAGGCTCGCGCGAACCGTAGGGCTGATCCGCCGATTCGCTTTATCGATCTCTCGCCAGAATGCAGGAGAAAGAGAGACAGAGAGAGAGAGAGAGAGAGAGAGAGAGAGAGAGAGAGAGAGACCGAGATCGCGCTCGATATACGTGGGTGTGAGCCGCGGTGTCGATCCGCGCGTTGTTGCGCTCGAGAGAGCTGGATCGGGCTTTCGAAATTTTCGCTGGAATGGAAAATTATTGAGTCGGGAGATAAGATTAAGTTTAGGTATGGGGGCCACGCGGAGTTGTGCGCTTTTAGAAAAGCTGGAGAACTTCTCGGGGGATTTTTAGCCCTGCAGATAAATGCTGGGCGTTATCGGGGATTTTGATGTTGAAAAGAGAGATTTGGATTTTGCATGGCTGGGGTTCTTGAAAAATGCGAGTTATGGTAGAGTATGGTGTTCTTTATTGAATGGAAATACGTGTGGGTTTGTGTATTTGTTGATCAGGCTCGTATAGTCACTGAGTTCAGTGTAATAAGTGTGGTTGCGTAAGTCAATTACTGAATATGTTTGATAATATCAAACGATTATTTATAGAAAGTTTTGTAAAATTTATTGATTAATTGTTATCAATTGAACATTTTTTTAAGCTGTAATGTATAAAAGAAAGCAAGTAACTAATTATCAAAGAGTGGAGTTAAATTATAGTTCCTTATTTTCTCAGAACACCCAAGTTGCGATTCTATAAGATCATCCTTTACGTTTGATATTCAGAATTTATATCTTCCTACTAGGAATAAAGCAGTGATGCATTTCACAAAACTTGCTTGGTTGTCTGACCAATTAGTATACAGTTTCATGAAGCTACGTAGTTTCCGGTTAGTTAACTGATCTAAACGATTGCGCATGAAAAGATCATATTAAGAAAGGCAGTAAAAATAAAATTTATGATTAATTTAATAGCTAAATCCGCTGAATTTCTTGATTTATAGAAGTAATTACTTTCACTTGGAAGTGAATATTTTTATAGTTTTCACAAGGACATATTATTAGAGTGCTCGTGAATGATGTTTATTTCACGTAAATATAATTTACAATCTCGTACACCTAATTGATCATTAATAGTTTCCCATGCCAAAATAAGCGACACTTCAATTAACTTTGAAAAAATCAGTTTCAAAAACCTTGCAATTTAGCAAGTACTTATTATGAGCAGATAGAAATAATCATTTTTCCGATTGAGAGTTTGAATTAATTGATACCAGTTAGATAAACTTATCATTATAAATCAACATAAGTAATCAAAATACAACTAACATGTTTATTTTTCATAAAAGTTAAGATACTTAGTATGAGCATGTTTGTAAAAAAAGTAAAAGTTCAAATCAAGCGTCATCATTAACTAAACTGAAAAATTTCTTTTACAAAACCTTTAATTTTTCCTCTGATCTCTAGCACTCTTTGTAACAATAACACCGCAAAATCAAAACAAACATTATATAAAAAATCCTACCAAACAACCTCTTAAAACATTAGACAGCACAAACTCGAACCGTCCCAAAAAAAACACACAACTCACACACACACCAACCTCATTCGCATATCCACTTCACATACACGCAGCCTCGAGCCAGCGATCCTGCTGCCGCTGCGTGTGCGGATCCACTATGGCGCGCTCACACAGGCAGCGGCCCGGCTCCTGACGTGCACTCGGCCTCCTCTTATACTCCAAGCCAGGCCTTACTCACGAGGCAAACAGAGCATCGCGAAGCTCACTCTCTCTCTCTCTCTCTCTCTCTCTCTCTCTCTTGTCGGGGAACCAGAACCTGCAAAACCAGCGCGCGCCGCATCTGCCGGGCGGCTGCCTGGCGCCGCTTTGCCTCGGAGCTGCTGCGGCGGCGGTGCGCGCCACGGAGTATAGAAATACACAGCGGCGTAAGCTCCGATAATTCTGTCCGTATACTCTCTGGCTTGGTTTTTCGCTCGGCGCGATTATACACAGAGAGGGAGCGAGAGTTCGTGGAGGCGTGGGCCTCCCCCCGGGGCCGCTTGGTCTTAACACGTCGTTCCGCGGTCGGCGCGGCTGCTTAATGAACGAGCATCGTATTATAAGCGCATAATTCTCCGCGCGCGCGCGGCTCGATCGCCATCGGTGAAATCTCTTTCTTTCCGCGGATCGATGCCGATATCGGCACGCGCAGGCAAGCAAGCCCGATCTTTCGACACGCCGAAGAGAACTTTGAGAACTTTATTCGGAGGAGCTCAAGAGAGGAGGCGTCGACGCTGCCGCGAGGCTTATTTCTCGCTGCAATGTACGAGCCTTCTCTCTCTCTCACTCTCCCTTATATATATATTCCTTTTTTCTCTCTCTCTTTTCCTCAGCACATGCATCGTGCGTGGCGAATCCCCGAAGATTGAGATGCATGACGTTTCGGAAAATCTTGATGAGGCCCCGAGCACCGCGCGGGAAGAAATCGATGGCTATCATAAGAGAGGCGCGAGGATTTAGTTGTAACGCGAGTGTGTATGTGTATATATATACGTGTATATGCAGCTAAGGACGATATCTCGCGAGAGAGAGAGAGAGAGAGAAAGAGCGGCGGTGCGAGGATAATTACGACGGCAGGAGAAAGATCGAGAGCGCTGCGCGACGCCGCTGGCCATCGCGCACGAGGATGAACTCTCTGGGAGAGTAGAAGAAGGGCTTGAAGGAAAGACAGAGAGAGAAAGAGCGGCTCGGACAGATGAGCCGAGTTATATGGCTAGAGAGGCGAGATGAGCAAAAAAGGGCCGAGCGTAAAGTGTGGAGGTTGATGAATCGAGCGGCGAAAGATCGGTTAAGGTAGAGAGGCCGGGGATATTGGCTCTGGTATTGTAAGTTTACTGAATTATTGCTTATAATCGCTGAGCTATGTTACGTTTCGAAAGCTCATGCGATTGAGTTTCTCGGGATTTTCAGGTATATCGCCTTTTTTTTCTTCTTTTGAAGGGGATTTCGCTCGATGTGTACACGTCACGTAGAAATTCATGCGAGGCAATTTTAGATGAAAGATTCGTATTTAATTCGCTACGTAGCGATCGCAGGCTGTTGAGTATATGTAAGGTGCAAAAAATCGTTTTCTGAATTCTCACACTCGTATAATAGAGAGCGCTGAAATTAAATTGAGTTTTGAGCGTATCTAAATCAAGCTACGCACGCCGCCGGAGATTTTATTGAACAGTACAATGTAGATTATGCAGAAAGTAACTTTGAGTTTTGGCTCGCGATAATTTTGTAGTTTTAATTTGATATAAACCCGAGATAAGATTGATTTCTCAAAGGCTTTCCACACCAAAACAATTATAGAAAATGTAGCTCACGAGCAACAATGTCGAAACAATCATTGCTTAATCAAAGTGCAAACATGTTATTTTCTTATAAAATATCTGCAAATCAAAGCTTTATACCTTTCTACATCGATACCCTTGTCCCAACCGACTCGCGCCAGAGTTTATTTACCTATTTAAAAAGCTTTATAACGACGTATTCCGCATATTTCCTTAAATAGCAAGTATATCTTAGAAACTACGACCAACTAGAATGAATTACAATTTCGTTACTAGATACCAGAAAGCAGCCCCTAATGCCTTATTAACATCCATAATCCAGCCTCTCGACACCCCCGAACCATCAACCTCACCCAAACTCTCACACTTACTCTTCAAACCTCTAAAAATCCAGAATGTTAACAAAAGCCCCCCTACAAAAAAAAACCAACACCGATAGCCCCGCCCAGCTGCAGCGCCTGGGATGTTATTAAATTCGTCACGCATTGTCGAATCCAACCACAGAAGAATTTATTGACGCGCCGGCGCGCGCTATCTCTCTTCATCGTATTCCCCGCTGGCGCAGCGCCGCCGTCGATGCTATTGAGCACACGATATTTACGAGTTTATCGGAAGCTTATGGGCTGCGCGAGTGAGCTACACTCCCGGCTCGCCACGGTAAATAAAACGTAAATAGCGCGAGAAAACCGCTGGGGCCTATCCCCCCCCCCCCTCCCCCACCCCCAAGGATCGCAGATGAACGTAAATCTTTGCCGGTTTATCCGCGGACTGCTGCTGCTCTGTGCTCGGGATTATTATTATCAATTAAATTGGAGGTTTAGGGGCCGGGGAACGGTGATTCGTGTAGCGATTGTAGCCTGCTGCTGTAAGAATTACAAGCTGGATAAATTTGCGTTAAAGAATTCGCGATTTTTCAAGGTAGGAGATCGGTGGAGTTTTCGCGAGGTGCGCCCCCAGGTATTTATTAAAAATTAAAAAGTGCTATATTGTGAAAATAATTTTAAGATGTGAAAATAAAGTACCAAGCCTGCTTGGATCACAAATTATAGACTTGGGTATTTGACACAGGTGACTGTAATTTAATTTATAATGAATTATTAATTTTGATAAATCTATTTTCTTATCGTTATTGAATTTTCACGTAATTTGCTTTTCTCTAAGGCTAATAAATGTTCGATGAAAAATTCGTTATAAAATGCGCTGCAGAAAATTAACTTATCTATAGAGACATGAAAATTGCTACAAAAAAACAACCAGCCTGTACTTTTATTTGCGTTACTCTACTATAATTACTAACTGGTATTACACAAATGTATTTTTGTCTTTGATTTAGATCTAATTAATAACCTGAACTAATAAGCACTTTCGGACAGCCCAGTAGCAAAAAGCCAGTTTCTTTTCAGTTCCTATAATTAAAACGTACACTCTCCTCGACTCATACCTATAAAACACACACGCTTTATCTTCATCAAAATCTCTAATTTTCGAAATACGAAAAAATCTCATAAACGAATAGTCTTGAAAATCTATCTATTTAAAAAACACACTCTCACCTGACTCGAGAGCGAATCGTGCGCAACAACTCACTGCAATCTAGATCTCCCGTGATCTTACAGATCCTTCTTCCAAAATACTAGCGCACTATTTAAAAAGGATTTATTCTACCGCACTTACGTAATAGCACGTGCATCTGCAGGTTCCTAACCATTCCGCGGTTTCGATTTATCTCCAAGTCCCAGTAAATCCGGTGCAACGCTACGCTATACAAACCCGAATACACTCTAAATTATCCTTAATTAATAACGGTCATTGAAAGGCCCGATTCGATGCTCTTTCTCTCGCATTACGTTGCACATTATTACTCTCTCTCTCTCTCTTTCCGTGCACCGTGCGTCGCGAGATGAAATCGATCGAGAGAGGGAGAGGGAGAGAGGTAGAGAGCGCCAGCACACAATATCGATTAATCTTGTATTGATCATTATTGCGATTTTTCCGCAGCCGCGATCATTTATCATCCGGCTCTCCCGCTCGCTCGCGCGCGCGGGCGACGTTTTTTCGAGAGTCATGAGAGAGGCCGCCGCCGCCGCCACGTCGTATGAGCGCGCGGCGATGTCGATTGAAGATTGGCGTTGCAAATTGACGAAAAATCCGGGCTCTATATCGCCGCGCCGATATCTGGCCGGATAAGGGGGAACTTTATAAAATTAACTACTTTCGTTATTATAGTTCGATCATTCGCGCCGATACTATTAGATAGGCATTAACTCCTTCGCCGGTTAAGCCACCTCCGTCGGGGCTGATGTCTTTTTTTTTTCTTATTTATCTCGGGTCTCGGGTAATTGACTGGAAAGCGCTAATAATCAATGCGGAATGCAAGGCTGTGTATGGTAAAATGATTAGTCGTCTCGTAATAATGAGGTATTTTAATAAAAACGTTATTTATTGCGGCTGCCATTTCGATTATTACTTAGTATCTTGGATATCGCGCGACCTTTCTAACCCCTTGACTTGATATGCAAACAATTTTATGGTATTTGTAGTGTTATTGTACTGTTAATCGAAATCAGTAGTCGACAATTCGAAAGATGAATGATAAAATGCGTAATTGTATTAAATTATAATACATTTTAACTGAGTTCTGCGCGACTAAGATTATCTTTCAAAATCGTTTTTTAAATGAAAAGTTCATGTTTTTTAATTAAAAAGTTCAAAATTATAATTTCTTTCCAAAGTTACAAAAGCTATTAAAAGAAGAAGATAAAAACTTCGAAAATAATTAGAAGTATACATACAACTATTCACCTATTTCTTTAAAATCCTGTCCCTTTCTCCCAAACAGAATAAAACAACCCAGTTAGCTTTTTACCGTCTGAAGAGAAAAAAAAACGGCATTCTTAATTGACACTAATAGACCTTCTAAATTTGGCCATGCCACGCTATATTTAGTCGGGCTCAATCAACCCTGGACGATAAGTTTTGTTGAATCAATTAAGCACGCCAGCGCCGTCTATATACCTCTTACTTGCCCATTCGCTCTATATACCAACCAGCAGCCGAGCTAAGCGTAGTAGTGTCTCGGTCAATTTAAATTTAAATGATGCCAAAGAATGCCTATACTTATATACACGTCTCTTAAAGCGATCGGCTACTTTTCAGTAGTCGCCGCGCCCGCGGAGAGGAAAGCAAAAAAAGCCGATCAAAAAAAGAAAAAGCGCGGGGAGCGCGCGCGTGTACCAAGTTGAATGATACGGATAATGGAACGAGCCGATCGAAGTAGGCATTTAAGGAACGAATGGAAATTATGCAGCAGCGGCAGCCGGCCGGTCCGGCTGGTTCGTACGGCAACATATTTATAATAGCATACAGCCGGTTCAACAACCCGCGCACTCGCGGCGCGTGCGCGCGTATGTATGTAGGCAGCGATGCACTTTTGTACATCGAGAGGCTTGAAGACACTGTTGCCCAGAATTGGATCTTAATCGGCGAGTTTTCCGCGGGGTTTAATTGGTATTCAGGAGGAGAGGTAACATAAAGCCGGTGCTTGGGGTTTAGAAGCTGGCTGCGCGTATACAGCGCAGAGAGAGAAAGAGAGAGAGCAAGGCGAACGACAAAATTACGTAGGTGTTACACAGAAATTGCCTCACCGAGCGCGCTCTAAAATTAATGCGCGCTAGTATTTTTCGTTTTTTTTCTCTTCGCTCTGGCTCTTGCGCGCAAAGGCCCGTTGCCTTTGCTTTTGAGCGCTTTAACCGGTTTCTGCGCGCGGCCTCTTATAATAAATTGCGCTCTCTGGGTGCACGCGTGGTTCTTCTCTTTTCGTTGCCTTCTTCTTCCTCTTCTTTTTTTTCAATCGCTCGTTTCGAGTGGCGCACATTCGCGAAGTTCGAAAAATTTATGTTTAAATTATCAAAACAGCGTTTACGATAGGATCGAAAAATTTGTTTATTTAGCGTGGATCCGGCTCTTGGCCAGTTTGCTGTAAACACTTGGGACTGCAGCCTGGATAATCAAGTGCACATTAGAGTTTACGCCGTCGCGGAAATTGAAAAAGAAGAGAAAAAATTCTGTTAACATTACTGGTATTTTGCTTTCTCACGTTGGGCTTACTTAGTTTCACTTATCGCGTGAAAGCGCAGGATAATCTTACCGATAATTTTTTTCAAAAAAAAGTGTTCAAGTATACAAAATATATATATTAATCAAAATTTTATAAAACGTAAGTAACGTTAATCTATTTAATTAATGCATTACGGTTTGATCAGTAATTTATAAGAATAAATAAATATAAATGTTGTAAACATAAAAAGAAATTTTTTTTTTAATTTAATGATTTTTGTATGTATATTGCGATATTTTCTTTTAAGATTAATTTGTATCTTGATTTTAAAAAATGTAGTAATAAAAATGTATATAAATTGTCATGTTTATGCGTGATAATAAATAACTTACATGAAAGCACGATTACCATCAATTATTGTAAAATATTAGTTTTCAATTTTTATATCCACATTTTAAAGTTGCCACCGAAAAAAAGACCTAACTGAGATGCTCTGCGAAATCATGAAACATTTAAATTGTTTAGTTTATTATCATTATAGTGCTAATTTTATGTATCCTTTTGCATGTTTTTTATTTTGCTATGTGTTAAGTATATACCAAGGCATTCCACCTAGCGGACAAACTATAAACTATCGCTTAGTGATTTTTTTATTACTTTAAAATGACTTTTTTTTAATTTATTTATTCCAGTTCTGCAGATCTAATTTATTTTATACTATATTATAAATTAGATTTTTATCATGTCTTACAAAAAAATGTATATTTAAATAATATTAAATCAAATTATAAACCACACTAAATCAACAAAATCTTAAAATTCACGTTTAAAATGATTTTTCATCTTGATAATCATTCGAAATCCGCTCTCATTTTCAATCCCCTTCCCCAGAGTTTAGTTCCCCGAATTCACCGGCAAGAATCAAGCCTCAAGTCCTCATAAAATCACTCGAAACGTCTCGCTGGCGAAATATTAGCGCGTGTCATCGCTCGAGCAAACTATCTCGCTTCGTTGTTTGCACACACTCAACAACTCAGCCTCCTCAGCGATGCTCTTAGCACTCATATTCTCATACGAGCAAATCCTTCGTAAATCTTAGCCTCCATACGTGTGCAGAGCGCAATACTCGCTCGGTTCCGCTGCGCTCTCGGAATTCACGATCGTTAGATCTCCCTCTCTCTCTCTCTCTCTGGATTCCCTCGAGAATTATAGTACGATTATACGTTCGCGCGTATATAAAGCAGAGAGCAAGAGAGAGGGAGAGGGATCGCTCTCGAGCGCGATCTCGTTCACACGCGAAAATCGTTTCAAAAAGTGGATTTCGCGCCGAGCGAGCGGTAGCAGCTACGGCTCGGCCAACTATTGCACAACTTTTAAACTACGTTGCGCCATGGAAATTTCGTTCGGAAACCATAAACCTTATTTATGATTAACACAGTCTTATTTTAAGAACCGAGCGCGGCGCGTAAGCTTTCTTTGCGCGGCGCGCGAATTTTCGAGGAAAAATTATGGCATTAGGAAGTGCTATATAATATACTGGCGTTTTGCGAAATTTTCTGGGGATCGGGTTGCTGCTGCCGGGGACTTTTTTCGCGCTGGAATTAGATAGTTTAGTCAAATGGATAAGGGGTTATTTATCGTTGAAATATTTCGAAGGAAAATATTTAAATTAAAAATAAATGTCATATTATTTATTAGATTTTTGTCAAAAGCTTAAATTGATTGTTTTATTAAAAATCTAACATTTTTTTATTTTCTATTCGTATAAATATACTGTATTAATCTCGTCTATGCAAATAATAATTATTACATTTCATCACACTCATATAATACCTTAATGCTGAGCGTCCATACGCATAATATATACATTCAGAAAAATTTCAACCAAAAACAATCTCAACCAAAATTCCTGTTGTTTGCGCATCTCTTTTTCCATCACAGCGTCCAAACTTTATCAATTATATCATCCATTTCATTTAAAACTCAAATCCAGCAACAATAAAAAGAGCCCGACCCACGCCAAACTCTTTCCACGCTGCCTCGCATTAGCGCACGCGCGCAAAATCTAGTTTAAAAAGTTTTTCTCCCGCGGCCGCGCGCTACTTCTGCAAACTTTAGCTACTTAGCGCTAGTCGTCGTCAAGCGCCTTGCTTGGGAGAGCGAAAAAAGTGACGTTGCTCCGAGATGAGGAGCTTGAGCCATGCACATTTATCAGTGACATTTCCAAGCGATCTCCTGAGAGAGAGAGACTGCAGCCGATTCCCGATTGCATCAACCCGCCGAGCGCCGCGACTCTATGATAGACCGGCTATATAAATGACGAGGTGCAGATGTATTTTTGACGATGATGATGACAAAGAGAGGCTGGCTGCAGCAGGCCTATATACTAGGTGCGCGAGAGCCAGCGACAGGCAGACGGTGAAAGGTCCTTCGACTCGCGCGCGCTGCAGTGTCTCGAGCGCGAGCTATGCGAACGAGTCCACGAGATTGCATAATACCGCGCGGCTAGGAAATTTATATTAATACATCGATTTCATCGCTCGCTGCGAAGAGTTTGTAAGATGGCGTGATTCTTTTGACGTGCAGCGCGATTGCTGATGAAGGCAAACGGCGTGGCCGATCGAGCCCGAGCATTTTTAAATTCACAGGAAAACGATGTGTCGTTAAGAAAAAAGAATTTTTTGATTGACGAATTTCTACATAAAACAAACATCTTAGAGGCGAGACATCTGTGGGAACCGTCGTAACACAAGCTCTTTGAGCGATATCAGCCAATCTAATGTCAAGCTCGACAAAGAAGGAAGGAATAAAATAAGGATAGCGTTCAATAGCAGCGAAAATAGTCTCTAATCCAACATCACTCTCCTAAGCGATCTCACTTCTCATACCCATTCTCACCTCAATCCTACTACGAGGGAACACGACACGATATAGCGCGCATATCGCGCGAAAAGCAAAGCCTGAGCCAATCTTGTCCCATAATCGTGCACATTTCGCTTACAAACTGACGCCAATAACCGGCGGCAACAGAGATATTAAAAGGGTGAAAAGCCGAGGCATTACACAGCCATGGCCGAATTTGCGAGTGGAGAAATCGTGGCGGGCTCTGGAATATAAGCGTTTATGGGCTTAGATCGGCCGGCCGTCAACCGGATTCCAGGAAGAGGACTCTTGGCTAGAGGAAAGGAGCTTTCTATGCACTGAGTGGAGGACCTATAGGCTTGACCATATTCGGAAGCGGTCGCACGATATATCGCAGGAAAGAGGGAATACGTATATACAGTGGATGATGCGAAGAGAGAAATGGTTTATGTAGCCGTTGGAGAGTCTGACTCATGAGTGCGGCCCTTTCGTGCTGGATTGCTTTGAGGAAGTTAAATTTCGGGCGGACCTGGGTCCTGCTTTTTTGTGCGAGGTTCGAGGCGATGGGTTGCTAAGATGCGGAGTGGGTATTAGTGGGAATAGTTTGGCCTGAGGTCGAATCGAGATGCTCTTGGAGTGAGTCAGTTGTACGGATAAGTTATGTAAAATGAAGAGAATTTTATAAGCGTTCGTAGTTGATGGTCGATTTTTGTAGTCGAATTGACTATGTGCTTGCTGCATAAATATATTACAGATGTGTATTATTATACTTAATTGTTTGGTGAAATGCTTAGATGTGCATTGTAACGAACAATTTACTTCGAATTATTCTAAAACCAAAAATATTTTATGCTTGACTAGTGATTGAGTTGAATTGCGTTTCTGAAGCCGGCCTTCATTACAATCAATTCTAAAGACCGGCTCCTAGTAAAAATTAGAAAACTTTCTTCCATCAAAACGGTTTCTTAATCAGCTGCCGGCATTCTAGCCGAGTCACGAGAACATTTCAAAGAAAACTACTTCATTGTCCAAGATTGAGAAAAAAAAAGAAGAAAGGGTTGTGGCGAGGTAAGAGGAGGGAGAAGAGGGCAAAAAGCGTTCGTATGAAGGAGCGGAAGGTAAACTAGCAGTCTGTTACGTCGAAAGTAATCACAAGGGGGGAATCGAGCGCGATGATTCAGCGATACCTACTGACAACTTGACCTAAAATTCTGCTGACGGTGCAACTGACCAGACGTTATTATAAGCGAATATCAATGACTCCGGCGTAAAATAGTCGCTTCTTTTTTACTCTCTCATCACTCCGACACACATGTACGCTCACTCGAAAATTACACGTACCTTAATTCTATCCAAGCTAGCCCGTTTAACCGCAAACCAAATAAAATTTTTGTCCTCGCGATTTATATTATGTACACGAGATCAATCGCATTCAACGCACCGCGCGACAACTTATTAATTAATCCAACAACGGCGCGCGAAGTGAAGGTGCGACGACGCGTGTCGTAGAAGGAAGAACGAATGGAATAAGCCAAGCGCCAAGTGCCTCAGCGACGAGCCATATCCGGGACTCAGTCGTCGGCTGCGACCACTTCACCGTCGTCTTCGTCGGCCAATAAAATTAATCGCTCCGCTACGACACCTGAATAATTTATGCCCCCGCGCGCGGAATCGCGGAGAATCAGTGCGCACGGAGAAGCTAGCAAGTCGCGATCGATAAATACGAGCACGTTAATTAGAGAAGGAGAAGGAGGCGCTGGCGACGAATGGTCCTTAAATTAATGGTCATCGGCGGCGGCGACTCTATCAGGATTCGCAATACCGCTGAATTATGTAGCAGCGCACGCGCGCAAGGCGCAAACGTAAACGAGCCTCGAGAAAGCGGATTAGGTATAGGCCGATGACACTGCGGCTTGCTGCGCGTGCACGCGCGAGCAACACTTTATAAGCCGGCGCGTCAGCTCGCCGGCTAATGAGACTTACTCGCTCTATTATTTCGAGTATGTTAATTTAACGGGCTTAATTAAGGAGAGAAACTTATACATACACAGGCGTGCGCGAGCGCGTCTACGTGAGTGGTGCCCGCGGATCCACTCGATGAGAATCGAGCGGAGCTGGCGCGCATTAATTCTTTCTACTCCAGGGAGTTTAATTGCCCTTCGCGCGCTCGTTGCGCGTATAGTCAGACAAATTACATTCGCACTTCAGCGCCCGAAGAGCTGCATCGTCCGATCGAACGCGCGAATCTCTTATTTTCTAACATCGGCCGCGCACGCGATGCTCGCGCGCCAAGAGGAAATTCCTATCCCGCTGTGAGAGATTTCTCGTTTTTCGCTGGCTGAACGCGCGCGCGGCCTCGGCGCGAGATTATTTTCAGCGCTAGTCTAGACAAAATTTGTAATAATTAATGCGGGATCATTAATACACGTGTAATGCAGGAGCTGGAGCGCGCGAGTTGCGGTTTAACGAAAGGAAGAGCTACCGTTTGAATTCATAATGCTGATAGGAAGGGCTTTTGCATGATTAAATTGAGCTGTTAATTATGTATTTTTAATAATGAAAATGATTGATAAGTCGATGGTACGGAGTCATCTTATCAAATGTACAGTAGCGGCTCTGCCAACGTCATTCAGGAACAATTGTAACGAAATGACAGTGTGATAGTCAGACTAGCCAAGTCTACTAATTGGTTAATGCGATACTTCGATAGACCCCATTAAGTGGGAGTCAAGCTGATACGACTATAATTCTAAATTCATTGGTGTGATCTTATAAAGCAAAGTGAGCCGTCTATTATAATAATATTGAATGGCGTCCACTCAATTAAATTAATTGAAATGTTGCCGTCCTATATAGCTGATTAAAGCTTATTTATTTTTGTATTCTCAAATACTAATGTCTTTAAATTATTATCAATAATATTATAAAGAAATAAAATCGAAAATATTATATTAATTTAGAATAATTTGCTTAGAATGTAAAAATAAAAGGAGTAAAACAATTAGATATGTTGAGATTAACAGACTATAAATAAAAACCAAACAAACAACATTACGCAGAAACAAATAAAAATTTATCTTATAGAATTTTATAACAAAAATGTCCATAAATGCAATAAAAAATATTAAATCAAAAGATATAACTAATAATTAATGAATGAATAATCAACTTATAAATTGTTATCAGTAATCTTATTAAGCTCTTTTAACTAATGACAGACAAATCTTGTAGTTCTATTGATAGCACCACAAAACGCACAAATGAAATAGGTCATAATTCTGAGTATAAGAAAAGGAAATACAAAAAACACAACATTCTGTGTTTTCTAATTTTGTATTACCTTGAAATTAATATTTTCCTTTTTTTTACAGATTATTTCGAATAACAGTTAACAAAATGATGTAAAGTTCAGATAAATAAAATATTTACTTTTTTCATTCCAATTTTTATATAAAAGTATTACATTATTTACATTGAATTTGGTCTGCAACAACTTACCTGAATTGCAATCAAAATTACGAAGTGCATCTCGCATATGCACGACTTTGCTGTAGGATGCGTGCCGTGGCTCTATTTTACGCGCGATAACGCAGATATGTCCATGGGCGCTTCCCTTCATAATATGAGGATAGTTTTATCTGCGTGCGGCGACTCATTTTGCTATTCGACGCCTACCTCGTCCGTCGTTACTCACAGCTAGGCTAACGTACTAGTTTGTGGTTAGAAGGGGTTACTTTTTCATTTTTTTATGACATTGTTGCGTTGTTATTTATGAGGGAATCATTAGGATGTGTCACTTATACTGCATGTTGATGTATGAAGGGATAAGTACTATGGATTAAAATTAACGTGAGAGATTTATTGACATCTAAGTGAATAAATGATGGAGGTTAGAGAATTGAAAATTCGATTAAGACAAAACAAAAATGTCAATTTTTTCATTATAATTTCCAATTATTGATTGCGAAGGAAACTTGGGTTGACGTAATTTGTTTTAAGAAAATTCATTCAAAAAAATGTCAATCGATTTGAAAACTAAGTTTTTATTTTTTTATATTTCTTTCAAATTTATAAAGTATACAAAACCGTGGAAGATCTATCCTTGTAAATTTCATTGGATGCTATGTAGCTCTTAACAACGGCCTAACTAACTACTCCAAATGCATTAATAATAAAGCAATCTAGATAGGTTCTAATTAGATCCAATTTAATTTTCTATCTCGTTATTTAATATATACATATTTTTTTTACCAAATTTATCATATTAAAGTATTACGGTATCTTTAAACAATTGCGCCAAATCAGATAAAAATAAAACTTCACCAATCATCCCGCAACACGTGCAGGAAGTTTCACAAGATTTTTGGACTTCATCGACCGATAATAATAAACGCAACACTGTAGTTACACATACACATTCTGCTTTCTAAAGCCAGTTTCATTAGGGATTAGCAGCCGCGATACCATCGGCTAGCCTCACCCAAGAGCTTGTACTCTCGCAATAAAAGAACCGAACGTTAATTCTAACATAATACACTCACCAAGCTTCAAACTCGCGCTGGCACTTAGTCGATTCGCAATTAATAAGAAGCGCCAATAACAAACTCCTGTTTGCAAGCTAGTATACAGGATCTCGAAAAGTTCAGCTCTCTCGCTCGTCGAAGTGACGGCGGCGGCGTTGCACAGTAGCTATTAAGCAGGCGAGATTAGCGGCTAAAGAGCGAGCCGGCGCGCCCCCATAAATCACGTGTGCCGAGCGACAAGCAATTATAATAACTATCTAGCGGAGGCCGGGGCGAGCGGCACGCATAAATATCATTCCACGGATCCCAGATAGGTAATGAGCCGTGCGAGAACGAGATGAGAACTAGATCTCAACATGAGCATTGGTCCGCGCTCGCGTGACAAATGCTAGCGTTGTGCCCCTATATCTGCACAGCCGGAATAGAAACATTCGGCTTTCTCTCTTTCGAGCGTCCTTATGTCTTTACTAGCGAGGTCTATTGGCGGGGTTTGCTGGGTAGTTTTGAGATTGGGAAAAGTTTAGTTTTGATCGGAGGTAGATTTGAATTTTGGGTGAAAATGACTGACTGGATTTTTTTAAGGTTGATTGGTACTGGACGGTTATGTTCGCTGAAGGTTTTGTATTTTGGTAATATGATTGTGAATAGGCGTATTATAAAAATTTATGAATGTGAAAAAGAGAATGACTACGGCACGTTTGCTTAGAGAACTTATGAATTCAGTTTTATTTAGAACTTTTTAGGATTACATTTGAAATGATCGTATCTTTTAATGGAGTGAAAACCCAAAAAACCAGATATAATATTTATTGATTTTCTTATTTTGATATTCGAGGTCTATTGGGACATGGATTTTTCTACTGATTTCTTGAGATTTCTAAGTACTTTGTATTATTTACACATCCAATAATTAAAGGAGTGTTAATTTTACTAAACTAAAAATACTATTAAAAATAAAAAATTAATAAATTCTAAAAAAAAAAATTGACAGAAAATAATGATTGAAAATAAATAAAATATTTTCAACTCATTGAAAGTAAAATGTTGTTTTCTAAAACTAGAAAATTCATTACAGTTTAAATAAGCTGCAATGTTTGAACGTGTTGAAGATAAAAAAAAGCAGTCATCGACACAGTCATAACTCATAAAACTTAAACATGAAGTAAATTCGTACGTAATCTGGTCGCGATAAGGGTATGATGAATACGCTGGTACAGAACATACTTCAAACGCGAAAAACAAATCAAGTTTTTCGCACTAAATTAAGTTATCCAATTAATGAATTTTCAGCGACAGAAAAAGGGCAAAAAAAACGAGCCTCCCGATAAATATTGCCGGATAATTTAATCTCAAAATTCTAAATTATCATAACCGCCTATTCAATGCCTCGCACTGGCTCAATCGCGCTAACTCCTTGAAACTGGTTAGCCACGTTAAGTTCGTCGTAGCTCGTGTCTCCTTTCAAAAGAAGGATATCTCTCTTTGGCATTACCCAATGCAGACTCACGGACACAGACACATTCGACTTCTCTCTCTCAAGATCTTTCTCCCGATAGGTACATATATATACGCTTGGGGCCGACCCACGCGCTTTGCAAAATTAGAAAACGCGATATTTCGCCGTTTCTATTTATAAACGTGCGCGCGTGCTAGCTCTCGCAAAAGGATTTTCTCCTCTTCATCCTCCTCCTCCTCGTCGTCGTTGAGAAAGGCGCACGAAGCGGGCGTCCGACGCAAATTTAATCTCCGAGCGCCGGCGCGCGCTCGCGCACCGGCAAATAATATTGCGCCTCTCTATACGCGTACGCAATGTGCTTTATGAAAATCATAAATCGCCGGGCACTTACGATTCCAATCGAAAAATACGTAGAAAGAGAGAGAGAGAGAGCCTATCGAGCGGCGCTCGTTCCCCTCGCGCAGTACATGAATCACGGGTTTCGCATATATATACTACCACGCACACTCGCTTATATATTTGCACGTACGGCGCGCGAGTGGGCTTATTATTAATCGCGAGGTCACCGCTTATATACCTGACGCTCGATTCGATCTTTTCTCATACGGAGAACGAGAGAGAAAGAGAAAGAGAGAGAGAGAAAGAGAGCCCCGTTCTAACGGACGGCCGGGGAGAGAGGGGGAGGCGCAAAAAATAAAAGGGTATAAGAGAGGGAGAGAGCAGGGAAAGAGAGGAACGAGGAGGTACGGCGAATCGCCATAACCTTTTATCACTTATCTAATTAGCCGTTTCATTTAATTAGCGTTCCAGGAGAGAGAGAGAGAGAGAGAGAGAGAGAGAGAGAGAGAGAGTGCAGGAGAAGCCACGATACGACCTCCCATTTTAACGCACACTCACTTCATTTATTTAGAGGGTGTATTCAGCGCATATATAGATACTACGCGTGTGCCTCCTTTTATTATTATATGCAGGATCATTTTTATCCGTCTGTTCTCCCGCCATTTAAAGTTTGTGTATTTTTAATATTTAATTAAATAATTGCGGTGGTAGAAGCAAATTAAAAATTTGAAAGAGTGAATAATTAATGTTTAGAAAATAGCACTTTATATACGGTAACTATTTTCTCTTTCTAGCTCAATACTAAAATCATTTGCTAACGTATTTTTGCACCAGCTATAATAAATTGTCTCCACAAAACAGCTATGTCCCGCAGCTACAGTAAATATTACATATCGATAAACCCCTCTATAAAAGCACAAAAACTTAAAACCTCCGCCAAATCTCCTTACCAATCGTTAATTAGCGAACCTATCCATTACATCCACCCATCCATTAACCGCTATTCGAAATTCAATCGTCTCCCACAAACAGAATTCCACATTCACTCAATTTAACCCTCTTACAACAAGCCTCCCATCCATCCATCGCGTCTATTCATTAACAAATGCCCAGCATAATAGCTTGCGCACGCAGACCGTCACTATGCGCTCTTATTACGGCGAGTGGGTCGCGGTACGATGTGCACGCGTATAATTTTAATCGGCGCGCTCGGCTCGCTCAGATAAGAAAGGTCGGACGCGGGCAGCGTGCGCTCGCAATTAGCCATCATCCTCTTATTTATTCAAGCGCGCGTGCGCCTTTATGCTGTGATAGCGCCGCACGCTCGGACCGTTATGCTCTCTCTTTCTCTCTCTTCGTGTGTCGTTTCGCATCGAATCCCGTCTATATCGAGAGTTCAAGGAAAAATTCAGTTTCTCTCTCGCCTGGCTGTTTCAATAATTCACGTTCTCGCATTGATCGGCCTGGCGTCCAAGAGCCGCTTTTGTTCCGAGCAGCGTCGTTTTGATAATTGATAATACGCGGGCCTGGGATTGTTTGATTATGCTCGGTGAAAATTGGATGATGCTGGGGTTAATTATGCAGGCGGGTGGGTTATATAAGCGAATCTGGAGCTTACCTCGCTTGAGCTTGTGATAAATTTGCCCATTGTGATTACGCGCAGCGTCACCTCGCGCGTGTTATCGAGCTCCTCGGGCAGGCAGTAGAGGGCCTCGCTGACAAAGTAAGGCTCCGGGCAGGTTAATCTGAAATGATTAGAAGTTTTAGTTAGGTTTTGCGAAGTAATGTTGTTTTTTTTTAGCATTCGCATAAAATAAAAAGTAAATATAAATCAAATAAACTATTTTTTTTAAATATAACCATAAATATATTTAAACTACGAACCATCAAAAGCGTTCAAATCTTTTATGGTTATGATAAGCAACCCTCAAATATTAGCGACGAAAAAAAAATCAGCTCGATCAAATTCAAGACAGTTAATTACAAACGAAGTTATTTTGTCAATAATAATCAGTCATAAATATTTTATAAAGTGTATATGTTGAAAATCTTTTATTGCCTAACGATAGTGATTGATTAATTTATTTGGGACTATACTTTACAATCTGCATAGTCATCTAATAGACAAATACTTTCTATTAAATTAATTATGCTTATATCCCCCAGAAATATTCGAAATTCCACAACGATAAACTGTCGTCAACTATAAGCCCTTTAAATAAGCATTATTTCGGAAACACTAAACATCACCATTTATCAAAACAAATTCCTCGCGCATTCCGTAAACCGTAGAAAAACCCATCAAAAGGCCTTATAACTCCGGAAAACCGACAGAACCGTCCGACACACGCATGCCTCGACGGAAGTCAATTTATCACCATACACAACTAGCGATAGCAAAGCTGCGCTAACACAAAGCACCGGTCAGCTGCGCGAGTTCGCCAACCTCCTTTGTCGTTGGTGCGCTTCCGCCTAACAAAAATTTTGGAATTCCTTCGTTTCTCGCGTCCGATAATTATCGCACTGGCCGTTATTACAGGTATACACGTAGAGACGCTCTCCGCTTGGCTCTTTCGGGGTGTTCGTACGTGGGCACAGAGGCGCTGTGCTCGCGCGTTTTATCCACTTTCTCATCTTTCATCTCTCGTGGTCAGCGGCGTGCGCTCAGCGCGCAAGCGGGGTTATAATGATACCCGCACGAACTGTCGTTACTGCCTTCCGCGGTAATAATATTAATGGCTTCCAGAGCCCCCCTCGGTCCCCGTCGCTGGAATCTTCGGCGGAGATAGCGAGATTCGCTGCACGAATTGCACGGTGGAGGGAAGCGCGAGCGCTCGGAGCGCGAGTGGTGTGATATTGGTTTGAAATTGATTTTTTGCTTTATTGGCTTCTGATGGCGGCGGCTGAAAACTTGACAGTGGATCGAGAGCTGGGCGCGTGGAAAAAATTTCGGAGAGGAAATTGGAGTTGTTGAGGTGCGTGTGTGTGTATGCGGAGACTAATGGCATAATAAATAACGCGTTAGGTCTTGTGATTTTCTTTTAGTGGAGTAAAGATTTATAGTGATTACGCAAAGATTGTGCGTATATGGATACTTTTTGCGGCCGCGAGGAAATAGGTTTAGAAAACTAAAATGTGTGGTAATTGTATATTTGAAAATAATATTGCGGGTTAGGGAGAAGTTCTTTGATCTCATATAGCCAGCGGTGATTTCACGATGCATTAACGTTTTTATTTTGGTTTTTCTACAACGTCGTGATGAAAAATAGTTTCCTTAAAAAAAGAACTTGTAATGGCGGAGCGGAGAAATTGGAAGGCACATTATCTATTATAGTATCTAAGAACTATTAGAAAACCATTTCATCTCATGAAAGCATATTCTTTTATGGTATAATCCATTTTATTTATATAGGACTATTAGTTACGACCAAAAGGTTTCGTTTTTGGTGACCGTGTATAAAATTATTATTTCGCAAAAACGAGCATACATATCTCGCCTCGTACAAAAACTCTTTTATAATACACCATCAGTCTTCAGAACCATTGCGCCACTGGGCCATCACTAACATTAGTTCACTCGAGTAATTGCCCTCCTCGCCGATTCATCCTATCAGCCCGAAGAGCCTTTTATAAGACCGTTAGCCTGGAAATAAAAAAATCCCGACTCTGCGACGTTTCGCCCGCCCGAGCAGTAAATGAATTTCGCGTTATTAAATCGCGAACAGCTTTTATCGCCGAAAAGCTGACAAGACGCCTCGTTCTCCCGAAATAGCCGCATTAAGGGCGCGCTCTCGCGCAACTCGCCGAGAGCTTTATTAGGGTCGTTTTATGGGTTGACAATTCCTTCTTGAACCGGGCTTACGTATAGGCGTACTTACTTTTTTGGTCGAATTTCGAAAGTCGACTATCAGCACGAAGTGGTATATACACGAGAAAGATGGGAGGGGGGGGGAAGAGAGAAAAATAGAGGAGCGCGAGGCAAAAGATGCCGCGACGTCGTAAAACGAGCTGCGCGCGCTGGATCTAATGGCGCTCGTAAAATCGGAAAGGTTAAGAATAAATACGTAAATCACCGATGCTAATTAGCCTGCGCGTCGCGCAAGGACCTCTGCGTGCTCGCTGGGGCCCGAACTGGTTTACAGCCCGGCGTACGCGCAAATACTTATTTATACAGATGCCCGTAAACGTGCTTCTATAAATATACGCGCGCGCGTGCGCAGCGAGAGGAAGAAAAATTTATGGAAAATGAAAATGCTTTCTGCAGGTCGTTTCGTAAATTGAGGGTGGAATATCTTATCTCGTCGATGAGTATCGTTATCTTATGGGATGATCGAAAAATTTCAGAGGATTTCATATTACAAAATGCGGTGCGATGTGAGAGAGGAAGCCTTTGGTGGGTCTCGAGGATAAAGTAGATAATGGGCTGATACAGTAAGACATGTAATTAAAATTATACATAATGTTTTATTGAATGTTTTCTTTTTGTTTTGTAAACATGCTTAAAACTTGTTAAAAAATTTGTTTTTTAAAAATTTTAAAATTTTATTCAATTTATCAAAATAATCAAACTTAGAGTTTATGGTGTTTATAAATTGCATGTAGTGCAATTCTTTATAAACATATATGAAAAAAGCATAATTCAAACGATCAATCCTAATTAACCATATTACATCTCAATTTTATTTTTATCCAATCAAAAGCATTAACGCTCTCCATAAAATTTCGAAACGTGTTCATCCTGCGTCCTCATTATAGAATTCCACACACTACACGCAATTTTATTATCAAACACGAGAAAAAGGTGTAAAAGAAACAAGCCGGGGGTATTAACGATAATGACATCTCCAACTCCCAGGGGTCCTCTATTTCCCTCTGAATATCATCGCAACAGAAACCATCCTCCCTTTATCTCGCCTCATTGCGCACTCAAAACCCACTCGTAAAATAAACACGTGCATCTTATAACTCATGCTTCTGCTTTTCCTCAAACGCGCTCTCTTCCCAAGCAAAGTTCCATCAGCCGCACGGCAGCTGTATATGCACCAGCCACACGAGAGTCCAGTTCGCAATGCGCGCGACTACTTTTTACGGGGGCTCGAGGCGCGCGCGTGTGCTCCCTGCAGCTCACGTTCTTTGGCCTCTTCTTTTGCGCTATCGGGCCCCGCGAGTGCGCAGAGAGCCGTTGCGCGCAACTGGTTCTTCTGGGGCTGCTGGTCCCGTACTTGGCGGCGCGGCCGCTAACTGAGCGTGGCGAATAAGAATTCTATTCGCTTCGGCTGAAAGAGCCGCGCGCGCGCGCGCAAGCGGCTTCTGCGAAGCCGAGCGCATGCGAAAGGGAGAGACGAGCGAGCAAATACATCTTTAAGGCAAAGAAATTCCGCGGAATCGATTCGTCTGCTGCGCTGCAGGTGGAAAAGAAAGAAAGTGCGCATCGATGCAGCGTGTTGGCTGTGTGTATATCTGCAGACTCACGCGAAACTCATCCGTGGGTCGAGAGAGTAGGAGAGAGAGAAAGAGAGAGAGCAAAATCTTTCCTTGCGTGTGCCGAGGATCGAAGCAGCGCGCGCTGTCTGTTCGTTCGCTTTTTTTTCAGTTCGTTTGCGAAACTCTTATATGCCGTACGTTCCGTTTATCCGTTTTCTGGCTCTGTGAGCGCTCGTGGCGGGGAAAAAAGTTACGGAAAAGTTTGATTAGTTTGCGCAACAACGGGGCTGGATTTAACTTTATGTTTTGGCTCTCGCTCTGCAAACGCGTGGGGGGCTTGATTGGGATATTGCGCTGGAAAATCTGTTTTATAAGTTATAACGTATATTGGGAGTTTTATAATAATTTTTATTTAAAATTAAATGATAAGAAAACGACTCGAGAAAATTTTGTGGAGGACACTATTACATCGCGTTTGTTTAATTTAAAATTATCAGATTCTCTCCATGCCCTAACACCTGCAGAACTACAAAGTTCACGTTAAGGTCACCAGGAAGGTGAAATTCCGTATCGCATCTCCCGAGCGGAATTTACGCGACAGCGCTGGAATTCCGATGCACCTAAGCTCGGGCAACGCCAATTCGAGAAACACCTTCCCGGCATCCAAGTCGCCGCGGCTGCTAAAATCGCCACTCGCCCATCTTCCTCTTTTTCTCTTCCAGCTCTCGAATAAGTAACGGGCCCAGTTTATTATAACGTTTCAAGGGCGAAAAATGCGAACAAAAGCTGAAGAAGAACGCGCGAAACCTCGCTGAGCGCACGCAAAAAGGGACGACAGAGGGATTCGATTGATCCGTTAAGTTCGCCGAGCGGCTAAAAATGAGGGCTCGCGCGCGCCACTTAAATGAAATTCACGCGAGCGCGGAGGCTAAACCGAGTGGCGCGGCTCGCACGCGAGCGCCTCTCTCGCTCATTGCACCTGTAATGAAATCAATTTGCCAAATGGACGGCGCGCGCGAGCTGCCGAGGGACGACAGGCGTCGAAAAGTCGAAGCGGACCCGCAGAGAGAAAAAACGCCGGGAGTAAGAGAGAGAGACACCCGAGAGCGACCACACCCTCGTTTCACGCGACGCAGCAATGACTCGTCCGAAAAAAAAGGAACGAGAGACTGACGCGTATAGAGCGGCCAGCACGTCAAAAATGCGCGTGACTAGAAAGAGAGGATAAAAGAGTTGTGTCTGTATGTGTGTGAATGTTGAATGTGACTCGCCAGTGGAGTTAATACGATGAATGATAATAATGTATGGTTTTTGGAGAGCGCGAACGCGCCATATGCGCTGTGAGGGCTCGATACGAATTACTCGCTTTTTTTTGTGTTATTGCTGCGCTTTGAATTGCCGTGGGTGGGTGTGTTTGGATTATTGAAACGGATTCTCATACAGGGTACTCGTGCTGAGTTATTGAATTTTTATGAATAAGCTATTATATATTTCATTCTCTATGTAATATATCATAAATCATTTTTTAGAGAGTATCAAGCCTTAGTTAAAATATAAATGCTGAGGATTCTTTTGGAAAAGAAATAATACAAATAAAGTAAAATATTATTAATAATAGTTGAATTTTTTATGTATTGTGTGAAATAAATAAATTTACCATGGTTTACAATCTAACTGAGAATACCTTTTAGTATTTTAAAAAAACCGCTGCCAATTCATTGGCACGTAGCTTCCTCAAGATTAATTTATTGTTCCTATATGTATATTGTATGTTTTAAATATTAAATATAT
>JAPYZA010001054.1:0-43477 GCA_030522685.1 Eupelmus azureus | reverse complement strand
CTCAAATCAAAATTAAAAATGGCAAAACAATTATCTAACTTTCTTTCACAAGATCTACGTAAAGTCTGCATTTATCTTAATTATTTTTGCAATAATTTTCAATACATTTCTCCAAAACCTCTTATTTAAGTGTCAAGCCGAGAAAACAAGCGAACAAGCCGTTACCGCACTCGACATTTGCGAAATAAATTTTCGCTTGTAACAAGACACGGTCCATTGTACACACATTCTGCCCATGTCGACTAAAAAAACATTTCAATTTGAAGCATCGACTCGGAACTTTTGACGATGCAAAAGATGATTCTAACCGACGAGGCGTATAGAGTTTGCAAAACAACGCCAGGCATGCCTTAGCGCGCTTCTAAAGAGGTTACAATGATTAATTGCCGTATCGTTTTCCGACCCATTTTTCGCGACAGATAAGTCGCTCATACAACGATCGCTTTTCATTCTTTTGCGGCCTTGTCTAGCGTCGCTCGCATTAAACGCGAATTATCTCTCCTAATGATTCACAGCCCGTATGAACAATTTTTTTGTCGTACTTTTTTTAAACACTGCGCATCTTCCTGTGGATATACGCATTGCAGAAGGCATTATATTATCGGAATAATAAAACGTATTTGAGCAATGCAATAAAATTGACGAGGGTAAAATAAATTACGGCTACGTAATTTAATTGACAATCAGATCGAAATCGTTTTTGAATGGGACAGCGTGCGACTAATAGCATTCGATGGCATAGTTCGACACTAATTCTTCAACACCTGTAGCACAGCGTCAGCTTTAAGCGCGTTTAATTTGCTGTGCCCGGCCGAATGATACATCCGCGTCGGGAGCTTTAAAACCTCGTATAAATGAATGCTTCACTTAATTACAGGCTCAATGGGAATCAAGTTTTTTTTTCATTTAAATTGATTGAGTATTCAGCTGGGTTGATCTTCGATAGGATATTTTGTTCGTTATTGCAAAATCGTATTATGCAAAATTTGTAAAAAGAGTTTAATATATGGCGCATCGATTTTATTCGAGAAAATATATTCACGCATAAATTTTGCATATTATTTATACTTATTACAGATAAATCCGCAGTAACTAGAAACGTGATTTAGTATCTTAATCAGTGAAAGTATTCTATCATAGCTACGAATTCGTATCCATAATTTTTACACTTCGCGAAAAAAAGGAACAGCCTCGATTGTCGCACTATATATTTTAATAAGCACAACAAACAAAAACATTTCATTCTCAAATTATACAATGACCCGGCCGACAAAATTCACGCACAAAAAGCGCGCGAAAGCAATTGAGGGTAAAAACGCGGGCTCAATGGCTTTACAATCGTAATTAAATTTAAGGCCGTTAACAAAGCAATGCGCGAGTGGGCGGGGAGTTTTGCGTGCATATCAAATTCAAGCTTACTTTCTACTAGTGCTATACTAGTTAAGTTAGCCCCGGAGAGCCGCGCGCGTCGGTGCGTATCGGTCTTTTTGGCCTGCCGCGCGTGGCGCACGCGTGAGTCTAGCGCAATCACGTGGCTGTATTATGAATAATTCAGGGAAAATTTGTCGTTCTCGCATTGTAATTATAGTGACATTACGACACTTAGTGCCCCGCATAAATGGATTCCCCGTCAGTTACGCATCGCGGACTTCTTCCTCTTTCCTCCCATTGTTTTCCACTCCATTTCTTTTCTATTATTATTAATCGCTTTTTTTCAAACGCTCACCTGAGCTTATTAATTTGATTTTTTTTAAGAAGTATGCAGATCTTTTATAAGCTGATGGAGATTGCGTAACGTTCGTAATTATCGATTTTATTTATGGCTAACGGTGTGTCGCCGTCGTTTCTTTGTTTGGTGATAAATTTTAATCTTTAGGCTTAGATAGCACGCCTTTTATAAATTAGTAATAATAGAGTAAATTTATTCAGTTATTATAAAATGTTAGATAATTTTGCGGGGAAATGTTACGTAGAAAGTTTTATTCGTATATACATATATATTTAAAATCAACTTGCATGTGCAATATGATACACAGTGTAGAAAGTAACATACTTCGTAAGTGCTGTTTGCAAATAAAATAAATACAAACTCCATACTCCGTATTTGCAAATTCGGGCGCAGCCAGTGTATTAATTCATCTAGGACAAACTTAAATTTAATCAAATTTATTCCTCAAATTCATCTTTATTCAAATGATTCGGAAACTAAAGTAAAAGTTTTCGCGGCTCATCGAAGAACAAAACGAAAGCAATTAACGAAAGCGTAAAGTGAGAAAAAGTACAGCTTTTCGAGGCACGGCAGCGATTGAAATGTACCTTTTAAACCGCGCGAGGCTTTGATTGTGCAATCACAAGGAAAACCGGTTACGTCTCGTCACACTTCTTGCATTATTTTGACTAAGAGACCATGTGCCAGTCTGTCTCCACGCGGACGGGACCTTTAGTTTTGCAGCCGCACGGCTGCTGAATCGGTTCATTTATTTCGTGATTCGCCAGCTCATCTTGGAATAAGCGTTTTTTTAGTTTTTCTTTTGGAGTGCTGATAGCTGCGTTTCTCGTTTTTTTTATAAACTTATCGAACAAAAATGCACATTCTCACGAACTGTATAGATTAGCACGTGCTGAACTTGCTTATTATCGTATTATTATGTGAGTTTCTGAAATCAGGTTATAATTTTTCAACATTTTATTTTTTGAACTGGTTAGTGTCAATTTTATCATTTATTCGGTTAACTTTAATAAAAATTTGAAATTTTAAAGGAAAATTATTAATAGTAGTATTTAACATAATTCCAGTAACTTAAACAACTAAATTTCTCAACTTCTTTTTAATTATTTTGTTTAACGAAATATCACTTTAATGTCAATAATCATTTACTTCAGAAAATAAATACCAAAGACCGTCTGCAGTCCAAATGTCAACACTTAATTATCATTATTAACTAAACCATCAGATTTATACACATTATTAAAATAATAATTTATTAAGTAATTAATGTAAATTAATCTTCGTAATATGTTTATATTCCCCGCTCGGAAAACTCGGCATAAAAATTATTATAAATTAATTAAAGCTTCGCGAAAAGTACGACTTTAATACGATCGGAGAGCGCACGTAATGCACTCGCTCAGGAAGTAAACATTATTTTAATCATTAAATATTTACTACTCCTCAAAAGCAGTAAACATTTATTATAACGACCATCAAATAATTACGCAACTGACAATTCGCCATGTTTTTGTTTACCCGCAAAAATACTTTAACGAAAGCACAGCCGCCGCTGGAAGCTTAAGTCAGCCGCGCGAGAGGAAAACATAATTCGCAATAATTCGACGGCAAGGTAGGTATAATGCCGAGGCGCGCGTTCTGCGTTGCTTTAAAATTATTGTTGCTAAATAATTTTGCGCCTCCCTCGTTATTTAACGTCGCGGAACGCACGACTTCTGGGAAGCCTGCGCTACTGCTGCAGCTTTTGCCCAACCGGCGGACATCTGTCAGCCGTGACTTTCTTCGCGCGTGCCGTGAAAAAAAATGCCGCGGATGATTGCGATTTCGGATTCCGCGCGCTTCTCGCCCGTAATCGCACGAAATGCGCGCGCTTTTTATCCTTCTTTTCTTTTTTTTTTATGTAATGAGTTAAGGAATTGTTTAACGGTACTGCGTTGGATTTTGGATTGTCGAGCGTTGGGAAGCGAGGCGATCGTGGTTAGTGGCCAAAATAATTTATGATTTTGTTTTTTTGATTTTTGGTGTTTATATTTTTGATGCGTGGAAATTGGTTGTCGTTGCATGATTTTGTCGAAGGTTATTAAAATGAATTTTAAGTAAGTTTTGGCTTTCGTTAATACTGGGATGACGGGCGTTTTGAATATAAAAATTGAACGTAATTTTAGTTTATGTAGTAAAGTTGATTAAATTTAATATTAAATTTTGAATGCAAAAATTTGGAAGTAAATTACTGTTAAAACTTTTTTGAAATTATTTTCACGAACAAGTTTGACTTTAATCTGGGATTAAATTTAAATATAAAATAATTAGATTGTATTAAGAGTTTCATTAAGTAACGAGGCTAAATTAAGGACAACTTCATGCTTAAAATTGTGTGAATATGTGAAAATGAATCATTATGACGATTTAATTCATTATCTCAACAAAGAACTTGATAAAAAGATAACATTATAGAGGTAATTGGATCACACGAAATTTTAAGTATATGTCATATTTAACATGAATAGATAAAATAATATTGATCTTTAAAAAGATACTGTAATACCATTAAAGGTTCATAAAATTGTCTTCAATTATCCATAATATAGACCGTAGAAGTACTCGATACATTTATCAGTCATAATCTTACATAAATCAATATCAGAAAATAATGTCAGGTTAACTTACTGAAATACCCGTAATAAACTTACCCACCAAACTACTCCTATAACCCAGTCATTGAACTTCAAGATCAATATCTTCAAACAATGCACTTTCCCAAACCCACCAATAGCCAAACCTCAGAAAGCCATCCGTACAGTCCATCAAATCCCCAATCACCCAGCCCGATATACCATCTCCTCCACTAAATCCATCAAACACCCAAATACCAGTACACTCGCCAACCCATCAAAAAAAAAGAATGTCCTGCGAAACACTCGACTCCGGCGCGACAATAATTATCATTATGCTCGTGCGCGACATCCGAGCGTGCAGCGCTTGCAAATTTTTTCCGCCGCGCTAAAACGGTGCCGTTTCTTTTTTTTCCCCACCGCGCGTTTTCCACTAGACCGACCGAAATAACGCGCACGTTTCAATGTTGACGCTTCAGCGCAACACCGCTGGACTTTCTTTGCGAGCTGGACGTTGCATCGCCGCTTCACAACTGATCAGGCCCGCCTTGACACGGTTTACGTGCTCATCGAATTCGGTTAACGCTGGGATGGATGGCTCTTTTTCTCGCGTTTTTCTTTCGGCAGGAGATCGATTAATTGGGATTTTATTGATTATTGGGAAACGCGTGCCCGAGTGCGTGTTGAGTTTTTAATGCGCGGCTTTAAAATTATTGACTGGGAGAGTAGGATTTCAATATTGGCTGTGTCAATGTTTGATTTCGATGGTGTGCAGTGCAGATTTGCGTAGCCGCGAGGGAAAAAGGCGGCTTGGATCGGTGGAAATTGATTTCAAAAGAGATTTCTTTGAAGGTTTTCACTTTTTTCCTGCTGTGTAAAAACTCTGCCGTTGCTTTGCGCATTGAATCAAATGATAAACGAGCGAGGCAGCACAGTTAAAAAATGAATGTTATTGTAAATTTTTCAATACTCAATAACAAAATCAAAATGTCAGGATTAGCCGCTGAATGCAGGCTGAATGCAGCGTCCCTTTATGCGATATATAGATAAAAAGAAGAAGCATTAATAAACGTTACTGCCACCTGACTTGCCTCTTTCATTCGTCGTACCTGCGGATTTTGAAAATTTCAGTTTCCACGAGTGCCTTTGAATTTGCAAATTTCTTTTTTTTATTCGAGTTGTATAAAAGTTTGCACGTATAAGCCTTTTAAATATTTCAAAGGTGCAAATGTATTTGTCTGCCGTGCAGCAGCCAGCCACTCGAAATGAAACTCACGCAATGGCAAAGTTTATAATTCCAAGTCTCCAACTTCACGAAAATGTAATCGCATGGAATACCTAATACTTTGAGTCAACTTAAGGTGTTATTACACGTCTCCATTCAAATGTAATATCCCAGCGTCTTTTGAAAAACACATTCGGCTTGAATAAGTAAAAGTAGCGAATATAAAAAAATTCTAAATAAACAAAAGCAGTATACATATTATATAAACAATTCCAAAACAATCGCATGAATATTTCAAAACTACAAATCCAATGAAGCGCCACAACCGACAGAAATGCAAGACTCCTTCGCAGAAGCGGAAATTCCGCCTTGTCTTCAACCTGACTTTATTAAACACGACACTTCCTTACCGAGAATCCAGAAAGTATAGAATATAATCGCTCATAAAAACGTCATCAACTTTTCCCCGACCTCTCCCCTCAGCCGTATTTGTTTTCACCGCGCCGGCAATTTCTCAATCTTCCATCCACACCTCGCCAAAGATGCAAAACCCGCGCGCTCGCCGATACTTACACACTCGTCTTCAAACAGGAAGAGGAAGTGCGTAAGCCCGACAGGTAGCCACACGAGCAGCGATCGCATTTTTCTTTTTCAAGAGCCCCGACGCTGTCAATTAACCGAGAAAAGCAGCGCGCGCTGGACGAGTTTGCGCAACGCGACGAGCGCGCGAGTGCATTTAAGGTCATTACTCGGCTATGCGCGCGGCTGTATCAAGGACGACGCTAAACGCACCACGTGTGCTACGACGACGAACACACCTGATGTGTGTATATATAGACCAGACAGGCTCTTTTTGTCCGGCGGGGATAATGAAGCTGGGTGCACGGCCTACCTGGAATCGGATTAATGGCGCAGGTGCAAATTTGTCATGCAAAAAGGCGCACGTGGCTCTTATGGAGGAGGCGATCGTTTGTTTTGTCTTTTTTCTTCGCGAAACCGCGAAGGACTCGGCTGGTACGCGCCAGGGAGCACGAAAATTGGCCGCCGCTTGTTCGGACTTAATTGTCCGGATGCGTAATTGTTTTGTCAGAAATACTGTTAAAGTTGGGAGGGCTGGATCGGCGAGGGATTGTGTCTTACGCTGCGGATGGAAAATTGTATTGTCATTTTTTTCAGATGGGATAATTGGGAGGTTGACTTAAGGTTGGTTGTTAAGTTAGAGTGCGAATCGAGGTCGGACGGTTCGTTGTTTTTTGTTGAAGGTTGGGAATACATTTTTGTTTACTCGGTGGTGGGTTAATTACTGGTTTTATTAAAAGTGGAGAAATATTGGATGCTTCGTTTTTTAATTAGGTTGTGAGGATGGTGAATAGGTACGGCGAATGTGAATGTAATTGGAGAAATTCGATGTTATTGATTTACCAAGTTTTTTCATTTAGATCGGAAGTGTAATTAAAAATTGAAAATAAGAGATTGTTTCTTAAAGTTTATTTAATTAGCAGTTTACTTAAAAAGCTTTATGAGTTTTTCAATATACATAATATTTAAATTTCATTTTAACTTTATAAATTATTTGAAAAATATCAGAGCAGACTTTTATAATTTTTAAGCTAGAATATGTATGTACATGCCATTGTAAGTATTTGGATTTTTACAAGTTATAATCTTAATATATAAAAGATCGAAAATAATTAACAGCATTACCAAGATATAAGAAAGTGGGGTAATAAAATTAATATCAACACTAATTTTTACTATTTTTCTCATTACAGCGGAATCTATAATTAAAATTTGTTTCGTGTTTCAGAATAACATTCACTCAAGAAATAACTTTAAGCACCTCAACTGGAAATCTTTTTACATTTCTTGCAATTTCATGAAAAACTTGTTATACGGAATTACATTTTTATTCTTTCTCGCCTGATTACGCTAACTTCTTTTGAAATATAAAATTCGAAATAAAAGCTGAAACATTAAGATAACGACAAGAATACGTAGATTACTTTTTCTTCCACGCGGCAAAACTAAAAAAAACGTCAGCTATTAAAAAAAAAAAATCCCCAATTCGCAGAAATGAAAACACTACTTGTGAAAAATAAGTAGAAAAGGGATCATGTCTGATCAGCCGCATTATTATCCGCGCCCGAACATTTACCGATGCAAATTCTTTAATTACCATAGATAAGCACGATCGTTCATCCAATTAATTCTTGCTTAAAAACAACCTCGGCAAGATTGCGCCTCTACATAACATACAGGAACTACTTAAACTTTCTTCAACAAGAACCATCTCGTAAACTTGACTTCAACTTCTCATTTCTTCCCTCTCACCCAGCCTCTCATTTCTTCCCTCTCACCCTGCCTCTAATTCAAAAGCCATTCTCCCCACCCCCCCCCCCTTAAAACGCATCCTCAAACTCACCTTAACTACGAATCCAGCCCGAGCGTCACATGGCTCCTTGCACCAAAAGTCGCGACTCACAGCCAGCACCTGTCATCTTACAAATCCTACAGCCTCGATCGCCTCATCAGAGCACCTATATCACAGGCCCGATCCTATCCTCTCACAAAAATTACGCAATAAACAAAAAAGCCGGAAAAAAATAGCACTCTCACTCGCGAAACTCGAGCGGCGGCAAAAAGCAACGAAGCCAGGCTTCAACTGCTCTCTCTCTCTCTTGTCGACCGTGAAACGTATACACGCAGGAGCGAGAGAGAAAGAGAGAGGGAGAGACGCGCGCGTGTTCTTAAAGTCAGCTCGCTCTCTCCGTCCGTGCGACCGTGCGGACCGGCTGCGAGTGCCGGACTGCCGCGCGCCGGAGAATCGGTTGGCGCTCTGGAAAATCGGTGTAGGCGCGCGCGCGCGCGGGACTAGTCACGTGAGCGCGCGCGCAGAGTAGAGAGTTTAGCTCCGCCGCGCGAGGAGTGTGTGTATATATATACGCCGCGCTCGGGCTTTTAACTTTGCTGCGCTAGTGGTTGGCTGTGTATGTAGTGCTCTATAGACGTGCTGGTGGCATGTATAGCGGAGGGACGTGAGGGAGGATCGGGAGCTCGATTTTACGTATACGCTACACGTTTGGGAAACGTGAAACATTGTTTTGGCGGGACGCGGGCTCTCCTTGCGCTTAACGAGTTTTTCGCTCTGCGGGGGAGGGGGGAGGAAAGATGAATCGGGTTTGGGATGAGTTGCATGCGGGAGGGCTCTTTTTTTTATTTTTAATTGGCGAGTTTTTTTTAATGTGAGTTAAGGGAGTGTTTTTTGGGATGATGCATGGGAGAAATTTGTTTAAGGAAGGAGATGCGGGGAGGGATTCTTTCTAATGAATGCTTCCTTTTAAAAAAGATTGCGAGAAGAAAAGGTTCGGGGAGGGTATATTGCTGTGGGAACGGAGCCAAGTTACATCGGGGCTTATGATGCATGTTCTTATATCATATGTTTTACATTTTCTGCGTATTCTTTGGTCAGCTTGCGGAGTTCTTGTTTGACTGCTGGTATGGGATTTTTGCTGAGCTTTCTTTGTGATCTGCAAGTGTCGGGTGAAAAGGCCGGTGTCTGGTTTGTCATTCTCTTTCGGGATTTATTGTCAATTTGAAGGGTTATTTTTTAATTTGGATTTATTTTATTTTAGTTTATGATTTTTTTTGTATTTTTATGTAATAAAGTATGATACTGTTTTTACACCATTTCTGTAATAAAATTTTTTAAATAAATTATGCTTTTTTATTGTACATACATGTATGATCTCCATTTACTCAAAAAAAGAAAGAATTTAAAAAATTGCAGGCATTTATTTGAATAAAAATTTAGAATTATTAAAACAATTTACAGTCAGATATATTTCGTTGTTACATTGCTATCTACAGTTTCAAACAAGAACATAGTTACTTTTAATTCAATTTTGTCCAATAAACATTCATTACTCCTAAAATGAAAAATAATAAAACGCAGGAAAATGATATTTACTTCCTACCTAATAATCAAATAAAATCATTAACATTAACTACTAAAATTTATTTACAAATCATAACATTTCAATCAATCAAACACTAATTATTTTATCATACTTTTTTAGCACTGACCCTTCTCATCATAATATTTACCCACAAAAAGTCACTGACTCCAGCGCAACTCCAAAAACCAATGCTACCATTTTCAACACAGCCTCAACCAAATAACGAAACGACACTTACCCAATCCCCAAACCAATTAATAACTCCCATATCCTCATCAAGCCGAAATCGCTCAAACCACAGCGCAAACCCGCATTACATAACCCAAAAGGTCGGCCATATATTTCCCATGAAATCCGAAGGCTCGTTTACAGACGTGAAGAGCAAGCGAACTACGGCCAAGAGCGAACGTACGTCGATGTTTTTGTGGGATCATCCTCCTCTCTCTCGCCGCCGCAGATCCTCCCACTACCTAACTCCTTTTTTCTCTCTCTCTCTCAGCCGAGGACTGCATCACTGACCGACCGCAGAGAGCCAGCCGAACACCAGCGATTTCCAGATTGAGAGAGGATACATGATGTAGAAAAAGGGGGAAAAGTAGCGTTTGGATTATAAAAAGTCAGCGCTTATCGGGATGATACAGTGAGCGCACCGCTTTATTGTTTTTGTGACTTGCAGTTTACGGAGCGGTATGTTGAGCGCGTGGGTGTTTCTTATTATACGAGAGAGCCGGTGTTTCTTGACCGTTTGGATCTGAGCGGTGAATCATTTGGGTTTTTTTCTGCGAGCCGCGTCCCGATTTACATGCGGACTGCTCTCTGCGCGCTCGGAAATGGCTCGTCTTCCGTAGACGAGGAAGTTTAAAGAGTTCCAGGGAGTTACGGGAAAAATGTGGGTTTTCTTGTGTGCTGGTCGTCGAGTCGAATTTTTGACATCTACGGGCGATGGGTTTTATCAAAAACAACGAAATTTGATGTAATTTTAAATAAATTTTTTAAAAAGTAGCACGTCGAGCCAAACTGTCTTTCGCGGCAGCTACAACGATCCAGAGTGCTTTAGCACAAGCGAGAGAAAAAGCCGATATCGGCGCATAAAAAATTCCGCAGTTTCCGAAACTGCAGATTTCCTCCACCAAACGCTCCGGCATAAAAATCGACCAAGACGCTCGCTCCAAATAAAACCCAAACTCCCCCAAGAAAAGCCAACGAAAAAATCCAGCCTTGAAAAATCATCACACACAAACATGCACACTCAGACCAAACACAGCCGCCGATAAGATAGTTCCACTCCGCCGTACCAGCTCCAAATTTTCACGCCGTGTCTCGATTAGATAAAAGCCCGTTAATTGTCTACTTAGCCACCAGCACCGAGCTTCTTCTTTGACCCAACCTCAAAGCCAAAACTACCTAACTCCCGCAATTACGCGGCCAGATGAGCCAGAATCGAGGCTCACAGAGCTAAACTCCGTAACACAATCGTCATTACGTAAGTTACGGGGCAGCTTCAACGCAAGCGCATAACGAACGAGCGAGCCGGAAAAATATATCCGAGGGCGAGTCGCCGCCGCCGCCGCCGCGGGGGTAATCAGCAAAGGCAGGATGCAGATTTACACGCGGATGTCGCGCTTGTGCTTTCAAGCGCTCGGGTTCACGCAGCCGGAGACGAGCTCATCTCGCGGCGGGTATAAAATAAATCATCCGAGTCGGGGATCTCGTATATACATACGTGTGTGTATATATACACGACTGTGTACTTATACACGTATTCGCAAGGGTGTAGGAAGCAGCGTATATGCATGCATATATATATATATATAGAGGCGAACGACAAAATCAATTCGAGGGGCCGCGACATCGAAGCCCGTAGTCCATAAATCTGGGCCATTTGCATACGTACCGCTGGCTTCCTATGCGTCTTCTTCTTCTCCGCCATCCTCTTTTTTCCTTGCGTTCATATTCCGCAGCCGCGCTTTAACCCTTTTTTTCCCCTTTGCGCGTGTACACGCGTGTCCCTTGGATCCAGCTGACGACTGTATTACCATTTTTCAGCTGCAAATTGGGGCCCGCGAGCTGCGCGAGGGAAAATTCATTCGGACGCTGGACAGTGATGAATCTTTGAAGCTCGCCTTGCTGCTGCTGCGGGGGAATTGAATATAAGCGATTGGTTTATTTTTTGGCTGCTGGCGTTTTGCGATGCAGGGAAATGTTGCTGCTGTGACGTTGTTGTGAAGAAAGAGCGTTGGAAGGAGAGAATTTTTATAGATAAGATTGGGTGGAGACGAAACCGCAGTGGGCTTTTGTAGTTTATCGGGGCCTTGGATTCTCGGGGGGTATTAATTGTGAGGAGAGGAGTGTGATTGGGGTTTGGGAAATCGGACTGGCGTGGACTAATTTTGGTGTGTTCGGAGAAAATATTGAGGTTGATATAGATTTTAGAGTTTTGGAAATATTTTTCAGAAAGTGAGATCCACTTTTGACTGTATCTTATCTATTAAAATGTCTATATCGATGGGATTTCGAATAAAATTATATAGACAGAATCTAGTGACTAACATTTGTTCAAGGAATTTGTTGAGAAAAACAATTTTATAGTTCAGAAAACAAAGAAATTGATTTAATTGTTTATAATCCTCTTTTTTATGCAATGTATAAAATACGAAATAGCTAAATGAAAATTTATATTATTCTTTAAAATGAATATTAATATTATATTTCCATATCATAGAATATAGTAAAAGTCAGACCAATAGTTGCATAAATGTATATTGAATCAATATCCTAGTTTTGTAGATATTTACAAATTTGCATTTCGCCCAGCCTATTTCAATTTAAAATTAAAGAATTTTGAATAAACAAAGCTAAAATTTTCCTTTCTATTCTACTAGTCAAAATTAATCATGAATTGTGTAAAAGCAATCATATAAATTTTGATAATAACTAGAAAAAATAAATTCTTCTTAATTCATTTCTTTTATTATCAAACTTCCTACATGTCTCTTAAAAAACAAGATTCATTCCTTTATTAACACTTTAAAAGGCAATCCCCTATAAATGAGAAATAATTACTCAAGCGCAAGAATCACGATTTGTAATCTCGCTCCAACTACCTAGAATTATTGTACATACGAGTGCAGCAGCCAGCGATCGATAAAATCTTCAAATTAATGGCAAAATTACTTTGTAATTCCAAAAAGCCCATTGGCAATGCCACCAACAAAAGATAAAGCTTACGTAACAAGATTAAAGCGTCATAAATAACGCAGGTGAATCTCTAATTAACAGCTCGAGGCGCAAAGCTCATTCGTCAGCAGACGAATCGGCCCGATCGAGTGTCGCCCGATAAAACAAGACGCACGCGCAATTTCATCGAATATTATTTAACAAAAGGTTCTCCGATAACAAATCTATCATCCCTCTGTAGGCATGAGTAATGATGTTTCGCGAGTAGAGGAAGAGCGACGAGTTCCGTGTTCGCGAGAGGAAATATATATAACGCATAGAGCAGCCCACGGAATGCAGCGGTGGCTGGGCTCTTTTCTCTTCTTCTCTTTTTCCAATCAACATTCTCTCTCTTCCTCTCTTTCCCTGTCCCTTTCTCCCTTTCTGTCTGTCTACCTCTCTTCGTCTCTCTCGTCTTTTCTTTCTTCTACTTCGTCATTCCTGACTGACCTAACCAGCTCGCAACTCTTCCCAAAGAGCCTGCCATGCGAATTTTTAGGAGAGAAGATTGTCTGCGTAAGGGAAAGTTATCCGTGAGGCCCTGTTCCTCTTATGGCTTGCTGTATAAATTCCTTACTCTTGGTGGTATAATATCACCTGAGTATGTTTCCTGATGCGCCAAATTAGTTTAATTCAATATATACTTTCTTTGGCGTTATCAATACTCCAAAAATTAATTCTAACGAAAAGCCGGGCAGATACTTTCTTTACATGTAAAAAATTATTTTCAGCAGATGATCAGACCGCGTAAAATGCTTTTTTTGTCTTATATGGCCCATGCAGCTGTTCTTCATATGGCCTATATTTTAAATACTGTTTCCGGAGGCAACTTAGTCTATCAAGTTCAGAAATGAAATGGGTACATTTCCACATCTAAAAATAGCATAGAAATTTGTGTTATTTTTATTTGATTAATATTATAAATTGCTGAAATTAGCGAAATTGATAAGCAAACTATATCGGAGCACTAATCGTGTTTAATATTTTTGTAAAAATAATCATTTGTTTTATTTAAATTTGAAAAATATCATTTAAGTTTGATAAAGGACTGCTCTAAGAAAAAACTCATTTTCAAATTTTATTGTTGATCACAATGGTTAAAAGGAATATTCAAACTTTCCCTTGTACATACATATATGCATGAACGTTCGTCCTCGAGTAACCCTACGAAATGCTCGGATCTAATATTTGTGGTGAAATCTGTAAGGAGTTATTTAGAAAAAAGTGATATAAGAAATATAAATTACATAGGCTGTATGCTCTTTTTTCAATTCACTTTTCTATAGCATTCTCGTGTCTGGGTCGCAATTTTTCGGACAGTGTTTTTTTTATTTTATTTAATTTATAAAATTTACTTTACAAAAATAGAGAATACATCAATTTTCATGTTATAATAAATATAATTAAGGATAACAAGAATTTGAATTTTCATAATGTTTTTTATTTCTCAAAATTTTATGAAATATTAATTTAAAAGAATTAGAATTTATATACATGTATATAGAAAAGTAGTTTTAATATTTCTCTTGTATATCGACACAAAGTAAAGGTGACGTGCGCTATGATTTATCTAATACGATATGTCGCATTTGTGACGTGTTTTAGTTCTGACAGTAAAAACTAGAATGATTTTCGCAAGTTTTACTTGTATACAAAATGAGGTCATAGATATGATTCACCATGTGTAGGTTACATGATTTAAGGAGGTTTAAAAATGATAAAATGTAAAAATATATATATAAAATAAATGTTTGATGTATTAGATCACAATTGAATTCTTTATAACACTTAGTTCTTCGAAACTATTAATACGTATTAATCTGGTAGATAAAATCATATGGGTACAATCATGTATGACATTCTAATTTCTTTTATTTAATAATTCAATTTTTAACATAAACAATAATTAATAATTTACTTCGTTTAAAATAACAGAATAATCTTCTCTAAAAATTAGCTAAAATACTAAAAAAAAATTAGCTATATATTAAAATATTGTCAATATCAAATTAATTTTCATGTAATCACTTTTAGTAATATTTCTGGTTATTTAAACTTTTGACTTCTAATTAAAAACAATATTCTTAAAGAATACTTTTTATACTGATATAAAAAATATCGGGAAATAGTTTCACTAACACTTGATATTTAACAGCTGCACTATAGATGAAAATTAAAAGACAATTAAGACACTTTAACTCGATGTCTATCACAATTACGATCTTCTGCTAATCTTTGCTCGTCCCACGAGGATGTACGTGTCGTAAACTTTGTTGGTAATGTAATCATCGTTTTCTCTCGCATCTTGCGCGAATCACTAAATCGCTATTAGCGCATAAAGGCAATAATGAATTATTTTCAGTTTTTAGCTTTATTTAATTACAAAATTTGAATCTAATTGATCGATTAAAATGGGCACAGAACTCATCTAAGAGATAACGAAAATTTACTTTTGTATCAAATTTTAAAGAATTAATTAATGCATATTTACTTTAGTTATCATAGAAAACTGATTTTAATTAAACGAGTACGGTCAGACATTTAAAGTTATATTTTTTAAAAATATATTTTCATACTAAATAATATAAAATACATTTTTAACATGTTTTTTCAAAATCTTGCTTTTTTATACCGCATAGCTTGCTCTGTGAGGAAGTAAAACAACTTTTTTTATGTATCAGTTCTGACTTAGTTATTAAAAGTGATTTATGAACCATAAAATGTCTCTTGCACCCCTTTGACACTGAACCCAAAAACGACTTAATCGTAAATTCGGGGAAAAACGACTATTTAATTTTTTGTATCTATGTTTACTTATTTTTAACTTTAAACTGTGTTAAGAATTGCTTATGGTACATTGATTAAAATAAAATTTATTTCAGAAGTATGGTGATTCAGAAGCTTATATCTGCTCTGAATCACAACAAAATTAAACTATTAATCATACAAACAAGTAATTTTTAAAATAAAGAAGAACCTTACATTCAAAAATCAGAACTTTACTGTCAGCTATAAGTAATACATGTATTGAACATATAACTCTCTTTTTGAAACGGACGTTAGCAAAGAAATCAGGTCATCCTGACTAGTGGAACAATTATTAATATTACCAAGGACTTAGCTCTATCACATTGATTCTAAACTATTATACTAAAATTTATAAAAAAATTAATTTATTTAAATCGGATACAAATGAAATCTGTACGAGTATCCTTACAATTTTATCGCTTGTTTACATTAAATCTAAAGATCTAAAGACGTACATTTTTTACTGTATTACAAATTCTAAATAATCATGCTAGTATTTTAAAGTGAAAACAAGAAAAAAAATTGAAGCGATTGCGTAATATGACCTTGCAATCTAAATAGATACAATTAGCATGGTTTTCACGAAGTTTTCCCTGCAATCATTATTTGCATAATAGGCCGAAGGTCTTTAATAGCAAAGTAGTGATTTAAATAGTTGCCAAGTTAAACAAATACCAATCGCCATTTACATATATTTTTTGTTAACGATTTCTTGTACATATACACTTTTTTTTCAAACGAAATATTCTTTTGAAAAACTGATCTTAAACAATTTGTATTATATACTTCATCTTCCTGAATTAATAGTTGTATTGTTTAGCATCGTACCATTCTAATAAAGGATTACAAGATCTGTGACCGAACGAGCGGAGCACTTTCAATTCTTGGGTCACGGACATACAAGGATGGTACTGAAGAAACAGAAAATTACATACAGCAAAGTATAGCATCGTCGCTTATTATTGCACAGTAATTGAAAAATTATGAATAATAGTTTGAAGTTATGGATCTAAGAATTATTGCACAAAAATGATTTTAATTCATGAATAAATAGCATCTCCAAACAACTTGAACAAAATACTTGTAATTATCTTTTATTTCCATATTTATATTGCCTAATACTTACATTAATCTTCTAAATGCTCTAACAAACAACAACAATTCAAAGAATTATTTCACTTGAACATTCTTTTTTGTATAAATAAAAATCTTAATTTTGTGAATATCCAAAATAAACTAAGTAAATTGTTTCAATACTATGCTCTATTCAAACCATTTCTTCAGAAATCGCTAAAAAATTTCACTAACTACTATATTATAAACCGTAACCTTCATTTTACGTATTCCACACCACTGACGATTTCACAAAGCGACAACAGAAAAAAAGAAAGAAATAATCCTAAAAATCTCAGAAATTTTTTCTATTACCCTTCAATTACCGCCATTACATCTTACAAAATCCTCACTCCTAATTACAAGGCAGAAACTGCTCTCCCGGCGCGTCACTCGCCGGCCCCGCAACTGCACCTCACGATCGCGCTGCATTAACTCATCATTTTCCCGACGCGCCTCCCGAAAATCGCCGATCCTGGATGCGCACCTGATGCGCTCGCGTACGCGCTTAGAATAACAAACGCATCGTCGATTATGTATCTATATATATGTATGTGTGTGTACATCGCGTGAAACCGGTCGCTGCCCCCTCCTACTCCTACCATCCTTAGGCTCACTTTTTCGTGCGAGCGCTCCAGCGTCCTTGAAAATCTCGAGCGCTCGAGAGGAAGGTGCGTGTGTATAGTAGGCCCGTAGTGGATTCGTGTGTGTGTGTGGGAGTGGAGTGAGAGTGCAAGTGACTGTTAAACTGCGCGCTTGCATTTTAAGGGGATCCTGAGATGACGTGCGTGTGTGTGAGAGGGTATGTCAAAGTGCGTTTACAAATGCAGGATGGGTTGAAGTGCTGAGACTTAGTTTTATGTATTATGTAAGTGGTTTTGATTTTGATGAGGAAACTTTGTCTTTTTCTTTTAAATTGCTGACATATTCATATACGCGAATTGCGATTAATACTGTTTATTTGTAATTAATTTAACGAACTTTAATTTAGATCGAAGATAAAACTATAGCTAATTAGGCTTAAATTAAAATTTTTAATTCTACGTTCGATCTTCGCTTTAACGATTCAAGAAAAACGATGGTTACTATAAAAACTTTATCTAAAAAGTCGAGTCCACGGCTTACGAAACGAAAAAACGATTTTTATTAATATTATCCAAGAGCAACCTTGAATCGATTTGCAGCTGTATCTCTTTTTCCCAACTTTCCCTCAATTACATTCGCTCGGTACACGATAAGCCTGATAAATCAATGTATTTACATAATCATATTAAAAGCGGCGGGCATACCACGGAAGTGAACGGATTGCACTGCTTCTCAATAATCGTTTTTATTAAATCGCTATAAAATATCCACTGCTACAAGTACATAAATAACTATACAATTCAACAATATACAAAAAAAAGCCACCGGAATCATCACGCAACGATCAAACCTACAATAACACCACTCAAAATGACACCGATATCGATCGATCGATCACTCGCCCCTCGCCACAAAACACATCCTTACTGCAAAAAAGAGTCGAAACAGCCTCGAAAAGAAACGCACATTCGGCGCAGTTTAGCTGAACTCGCGCGCACAAACCCACACTATAACCCAGCTCAAGAAAGCAGTCTCTCGTACCCACACACGCCCATGAGGACTTTCGCAATAAATCGAAAGTGTCCGATCGAAGATACGTGAGCGCGCGCCGGTGGCCGCACAATGCTCGATGTATTATATATATATACCCTCTCTCTCTCTCTCTCTCTCTCTCACCTACTCATATGCCCAGCGCGACCCGCAAGATAAGGAGTGCTAGAGTCCCGGGCTTATCGGCCGCTCGGGCGTTAAGGTATATACGTGCACCCTCTGGGCCGTGGGATTGAAAAATCGGAGCTGGTGGTGGAGCGCGAAAATGAGTGGAGCGCGGTGTGCTTCTGTTGGAAATAGGTGTTGGATAGTCTAGTGGATTTATCTGAGGTGGGAGGAGTGGATTTTCAGCTTGTTGGCGCCGGTTTATTGATGAAGTCTTTTGAGGGCGGTTTTGTTGAGGGGGTGGATAATTGAGACTTAAATTTCTTTGGTGATAAGGCGGGATATGTCGTTTGGCGCTAATGCGATTTGTTAGTTGTAATTTTTGATGCAGGTGCGTTATAAGTCTGGGTGATGGAATATGTAATGCGTTGAATTAGAATTTTCATGTTGTAGTTTTGGAATTGACGTTTATTAGGCAATTTTTTTTCTTCTTCTTTTTTTTAGTTTTTAAGGTTGAAAAATGTAATTTAAAATGTTTTGATATTGTATTTATATTTCTTACCTTTGTATAAATTGTAATATTAAAATACATATAAATATAATACTTCTGCTTAAAATAATTAGTTAAAATTATATACTGGATCTTCTCTTTTTAATTTTTTTTAAAACAATTTTTATTGATTGCGAATTGTAGTAATTTAGAAAACTTCGGATGTGTAGGTACTCTAAATCAATCAAAAGTGGAGGAAAATATTTTGAATTTCAAAAAGAAAACAAAAATAGTAATCAATAAATACAAACAGTTTCGCTTTTTATAAATACAAACATTATTATCATCATTACATTCGGATTAATCGGTATTTACCACATACTTTTTTGAAGCTTGCACTGAAAATTACTTAAATTTCGTTTATATATATATATATATTTTATAACTGCGTTATATTATTATATTATAAGTTTTATTACGCACTGAAGACTAGATATATATTATAATTATCATATAATTACAATTATCAAGAAAGCTCATTAAATCGCAGTAGTATTAACTGCTTAAGGTAAGTTACCTGACGCCGATAAGGTGATCTCCATCGTATCGACACCAAAAAAATAACTAGATATTTCAAACTAAAGCAAGCTTGCTGTAACTACACCAATTGCAAACTTGTTAATAGAGATTCGGCCGCGAATTAATTTTAGCATAAGTTTGACAAATATACGCCGCTAAAATCACTGTTTTTAATATATTTTATATATTGTATTTTTACAATTTCTAAAACATATTCCAGGAATACTATTTCGAACGCTTTTGTAAAATTACACTCATTTTCGGTCATATTTAGCCATCTTAAATAGAATCGATCCATATTTAAACTTTCGCATTTTAGCTTAAAATAGGCCTACAAGAACCACCAAGAATACATCATTTTTAAACTCAAACAAAGGATTTTATGATGTTGTGTATCAATCAATGATTTCCGATTGAAATATTATTTAATTTTTATGGTCAATAAACAATAAAAAAATAGTATATTAAGCAACAAGGGTGTACAATTTTCTTCTCGCACGAGGCATCATGGTGAGTGCGTTGAGGAGACTTTCCGCACGAGTCCTCCTTTAGAGTAGTACTACAGAATGTACGGATTACTTTTTCGAAAAAATGTAACAAATAATTATTAGAGACATTTATGTGCAAAATTTTAGTAATAATTTATTTAAAAATGAAATCTGTGTAATAAATAGAAAATAAATAAAAAATAAATAGAAATTGAAACCTGCCCGTTAAGCAAGTGTTTCAGGCATGGGTAAAATCCTATAAGTATGTGTGCAAAACGCCCTCTTAGCGCACTAGTCGCGTAATGTATTAAGTATTTTTAAGTTTGAATAATTGTAGCAGTACAATTATTCAAACTTAAAAGTAGGAATAAGTAAAAATAAAAATAAATGTTGTATTATACGTGTTAGTTTATTATTCAACACGTTGTCATTTATTTATATATATTACTGTTTTCATTGTATTATATGAATTAATTGCTTACAGTACTCAATGCATCTGCATTTTACTGATATTAATTTTTAAAGTACGTAAACTTCAAGCTTGGATCATATTAGATTTCCTTATAATACGTAATCTTTAATTTATATAATATAAATTTACTATATTTTACTTCTGTATTTTTCAATTTTAAAGGAAAGAGTTAATGTTAACAACGTCAACAATGCGAGTCGTTTAAGCTTTAAACGCTCTATTTAATAAATCATATTTTTAATAACTTGGTTTCAGGTTGGCAATATTATGACAGTCTTGCAAATTATATCTTCTTTATTCTAAGCATTATAGACTGATAATAAATAGTGATTATCTAATCACGCCATAAACTAAAATGTTTGAAATTACTATTTATAGAGCTTTACCATTAAATAGAATAAACGAAATTGTATCAATTAAAATGTTGTTCAATTACGTACAAACCAATAATTATGGCTCATTTTTCCTAACAATCTAACATACTAAATTCTATCATTGTTTTCGTGTCTATTCAGTAGTATTCTGCTGTAATTCAGTTACGTTTTATCTGGATGTAATTAAGCAAAACTGTAGTTCAATGAAACTATCATAAAAGTTGGCCTAGTTATTAGATAGTTTTAGCAGTATATATTTTATTAGTAAATAGTTATTATCTAACCATATTGTGCTAACTAAAAAGTTTCAATTTACTGTTTGGAGCAGTAGTGGAAACTCGACAGGTCACAAGATATGGACATATCCGACTGTCCGTATTTTGTTCTTCATAAACGTCTTCTTTCATGCGTGGGTTTATGGCCATATCAATCAAAATTAAAGAATCGATGTATTTTTACTGCGAATGGTATCTTAGTGGTAACCACTGTGATCCCTATAGTGAGTTTAATTTAACCTCGATTTTCTTCTTGCATAAATATAAGTATTTATTCATTATCAAATACTATAGGTTTTAGGAATGCTGAGTGAATTAAACGAAGATTTTATAGTTTTATTCGAAACCTTTGTAATAGCTGTAGTAATTTTTGGAGGACTATTGCAAATTTCAATATACTTCATACGTGGATACTTGGTAATTATTTATTTAATTTGTGTTGTTTGTTACATAATAAATAACTTTACTTGTAATATAGGTAAGACAATTATATAAAAGAATTGATGAAGATTGGCAGATGATAACTGATGCAAGAGAACTAAAAATACTGAAAAAATTCTCTGAAGAAGGGAGAACATTAATTGTGATTTACATAGGTAATAATATCCTGGTATCATTAAAAAAATTTTATAGAATTTCACTAAATAAAAATTAAATTTATAGTTATTATAAATTACGTTAAAAAAATTGTGAGAAAACAATCTTTAAAAATATAATAGTCAGAAGGTATTTTGATCATTATAAATTTTGATCTTCACGATAATATTAAAGATCACCCTTAAATTCCTTGTTCATAATTACTTCAGGAATTGACCTGAAATATCTGAACCCGAGAAAATGTAAAGCCTACTCGATACTTTTGCAACACCGCGTAACAATCATATGAAATCAACAAAGAGTTTAAAACTTCTAAAATAAAAAAATACATCTTTCAGTAACTTCTTACTCTGCCTACTTCGTTAGTTTCATAATTAATTACGCACCATTAGCAATCGACCAGAAACTTTTCCTCAACTATACAAAAATAGCTCCTTGTTACTGGTCAAAGTGGATAATTGATCCTAGCACAGATTTTACGCGCAACATTCAAGTAATAATGCATAGTAGCATAGGCTTTGTTATCACTATTTCAGCCTACGTAGTTACTACAGCAATGTATATCTGCAGCGTGAAACATACATGTGGAATGTTTGCTATTATCGGGTAAGATAATGTCGAATTAATAATATTATTATAAAGTATCTTTGAAATGTTCAATAATTGTCGATTTTCCACTTTATATATCCAATAATATTGGTCATTAGTTATAGATTGCCAAAACTATTACGCTCCAATAAAATTATAACACTTAGCAAGAAAAAAGTGAGTAATGACGTTAATTCTGAACTATTTACTCTAGTTAAAATGCATCAAAAAACTATAAGGTATATTGTGAAAAATCAATTTTTAAGTTTTCACCGTGCAATTTTTAAAATTTTAAATATTACACACAGTGAGTTTTTTCTTTTAGCGGGATTCATTTAATCAAAGAAATATTCAATATCATTTTTTTCCTGACTGTAGTCTTTCAATTGTTTTGTCTTGGTATGCTACTATTCGATGTAAGTATATGTAAATATAAACAATATTGCTAGATTTCAAACTTTTTAAAATAAATTTTTTATTTAATATTTTTTAGCTTAAATATAATATAAAAAACACGCGTTTGTTATTGCGAATGTTGTTCGCAGTTACAGCGTTCAGTATACATGGATTTTATGTAAATTATGGAGGAGAACAAATAAAATATTATTCTAGTAAAATTCATTCTATTACGTGAGAAATACTAATATTCATAATTATAAAAATAAAATAATAAATTGATATTTTTCACTATGTATTAACTGACATCTTTTAGATATTTTGCGGATTGGTATTTAAATACAATCAAAGTTCAAAAAGTTTTGCTTACAATTATGCAAAAAAGTACAAGACCTGATTATTTGCAAGTTGGAATTTTTGTCTTATCTATGCAAAATTTTGCTACGGTAATGTACAAATTTATTATTAGTATTTTTTTAGGTAAAGACGTATTATTTTTTAATTGGTGTACTTACAAAACATGATAGTAACTTAAAATGTTTATAATAGTACATTTCGATACTAATGCGAGAAAGTGAGTTTAGCCTCGCGGGGGCGTTTGCGCTCGAGCGAAGCGAGGGTGAAAAGTCCACGCGAGGTTGAAATCACTTCCTCGCTCATGTACCGAACCGCATTTTTTGATTCGACGTGCACAAAGCGAGATTTAGCATACGCTGTTTTGTTCGAGCGAGCGCAAAATCGAGCTTTGCGCACGGAGACTCAAAAAATTTATTTTGACCTAATGTTTTAACCAGGGTCCTAAGTGTTTTCTAGTATTTATTATTTACAGTTTTCTCCTATTACTTTTTAATAAATTTGAAAATAAAGTAATTTATACTGTGTTAAAGCAAATCAATTTAAATAAAAAATACAATATTTAAATATTATGTTTTTTGATTTGAAGATTTTAAAAGCATCTTGGTCAGCAGCAACTTTACTTTTGACAATGCATCAAAACGAAGAATAGAGATCGATGTACCTCTATTTATCTACCAAATACATAATATTTACAGCCATTATGCAATATGTAAAATCTAATAATTTCTAAGTAATAAAACCTATTTGATAAATAAATAAAATCTTTGTTTTTTTTTTTTTTTTTTAAAGGGCCTATTGCTTAGATAGTTTGCTCAACTCAAGTCGATATACTAATTGGAATTTTTCTTTAATCAAGGGATTGAAGAGTCAATTGATTGACTCCTTAGATGCTTATTTTTCAACTGTATTCTTAAAGTTAATATCCAAGTATAAAATTTTTCTGCCATGCACTTTTGCTGTATTCGGCATTGCTGGAGAAGCTTGTAAACGGCTATTATTATTATAATTAATAAGCGTTCGTGGAAAGAATTTCTTTTTCTTTTTTGACAATTGAAGCAAATACAAACATTTTTTTCTAATTGATTTATTACATTATTACAATATATACAAGTGATAGCATATATAAAAAAGGGCGCAGTATGTACGACATACATATGCTGTGAAAAATTTTAAAAACCATTGATCATCAATAACGACGAATTTTTATTGGTATTTAAATTTAATAGCGCTTGATTAAAAAAGAATAATCTTTGAAAAATATTTTTATTACAATATAATAACAATAAAAACATTATTCATCTTTAAGTAAATTTAATAATCGAGAAAAATATTATTTTTTTATAAATCACATCAATCATTTTACAAAATAATGTTTTTTTTTTTAAATTAACTAACAGTATCTATTTAACTTAATCTATTGAAAGAAAAATGTTTAACTTTAGACGAAACTATGTTGCATTTTATTTGTTTTAGTACAAATAAACTCAAGATTTCTTGGTTCCGTTGTGCTTTTGCTCCGCATCAGCTTACTAAAGATAATTTCTAGGCAATTATTATGATTTTTAATTTTCGTTGCGAAAATTCAGTAAGAAATGGTAATTTACATTTACACAATGTATGTAACTTTATTTTATGCATTTTTATTATGTATCATTATCTTACCAATCATGCGAATAATTAAATATTTTATTAAATGCAAAATATTCACATACTCACTTTTATTTCATTCATACTTTTAAAAATAAAAAAAAAAACATTGTAAAAATGCTCATTTCAACTCGCTTGCATAATGAACATTTACAAATCCGATTGACGAAATTTCATAACAATAAAATCAATTAACAAAGCAGAGAAAAAAATTTGAAAACAGTTCTAAACTGTAATTTGCCTATATTTAACGAAGTCACATTCGCCACGATTCTGCCTAACAATAATTTCGAAGGAATAAGGAATCGACTCAGAAAAAAATCTTATTAACGTTCATACTTAACGCCGTTTCACTACGAATCAGTGATATAATTATTTTTCTTATTCATTGAGCACATCTCCTTATTCCTTAAAAATTTTTTACTAAGTAATTCTATAGTAATTTAAAATTAGTTATCGAGCTGTACCAATTTTGTACGCTATGGCTAGCAATCATCTGCTACGTAGGCCCTGCAAACAGTGCTGTCAAACCTGTGTCGTTGGCATTGTTTGCTATTTCATCCACTCGAAGAGCCTGCTGTTTACTCGCGATTTCCAGTCGCGGAAGATTGTCGATTTTAACTTCTTTACGAAATAGCTGTCCTATGTTTTTGCCAATGAGCTGTGAAGATATAATCATTATTAATAATAAATTTGCATTCGGTTCTTCTTAAAAAAAATCATTTGTAAACAACCAATTTTTTTACGCTTCACTCATAAAGTGCAGTTAAAATTGTCATAAAAAAAGACAAAGAAATTCACCTGATTCGTGATCTTCTTGAACAAGTCCTTCTTGCCTTTCTCAACCTTGTTGCCCTTGGAGCTGACAACGGACATCTTCTCGTCGAAGCGTTGCAGATCGGTGGGATTGACGCCCGGTATCTGCTGCATGACCTCGATGATGTTGGGGAACTTGGGTCTGAGACACTCGTAGACCTGAGCTCCGAGAGTTATCAGCGAGCCCTGATTCGCCTCGTGCTGCCCGTGAAGCTGTAGGCCCTGGAGTATCGCTCCCATAATGTGGGCGGCCATCGCCGGTGATAGGCTACCGTCGGCAGCGAGGGCACGCACCACCGGCCCCGTCAGCATCGTCGACTTTAAGCTGGCGTTTGAGTCGTTCCACGAAAGTGCTCTGAAATTGCGATGAGAATGTTTTGATGCACGATTGTAATCGTATCTTTGAGTGCAATTGAATTTATTCATAAACGAAGAAGTGTTGAATCGAATAACTCTTGAGAGAGATTCAGATTCTCTTAATGAATAGACGCTAATGCTGGGTAATGGGTGAGTATTGCAAAATGATATCAGCAATCAGAAAAAATACAGCGCAAGTACATAATAACTCATTTTGCGCACACTTTATTACAAATAGTTGTTATTTCGCATACATGAAGTGATTTCGAGAGAGGTAAAAATTTCTTTAAACTAATAATCCAATAAGAAAATTGTAGAATCCAACATAGATGTACTATATGAATGACGATCGTCGCTGAGTGGAGAGTTAGTCGACGGGAGCGTAGGTGTTACTTTAGTTATTTACTAGGACGGGGTCGTAAAAAAAATACGAGTATAGAATTTACGCAAAATTAGGGACATTTTCAGTTTTCTCATATTGTATAAAAAAAAATTTCAAGCATAAATACAAAACATGCTAATGCCCAACCGAAAAAAATAATGTAAACGCTGAATACTATATCTGCAATTTCCAAGCTTTTTATCGCATTCCTTTTTTCAAGATTTTTAACTAAGAATCGTTCATTACGAGCAAACAGTAATGATAATATAGACAATCGGAAACATAAGATTTTGAAAACTGTGAGTTATAGTATTAAAATAGGTGTAAATTTCAGGATCCAATATTTATATAACACAGTTCACTATGAAATTGTAATCAACTAACGAATTTGGATAGCTCGACAGCGTACAATATCGACTGGTATTAGTAATATATGGTATTAGTTAAAAACATTGTAAAATGTAATTTTTATTTTAATACTATAATAGATGGGTAACAAGAAATCGATTGTTTACTTCAAATTTGAAAAACAAAGTAGAAGAGAAAAATATGATCGTTAAAATTATGTTAGACTTGCTTAACGTTATTAAAAGTATGCATTTAAGTGGCAATGGGGGACTGAACATTGGAATTTTTTTTATTTAAATACTGTATACTCAGAAAAATCTGTGTAGCAGTTAGCAGAGTAGTAATAAGAAGAGATTTTCTTTTTAAATAATAGGTTGTACATTATAGCACTACCTACCATAAATCTATTGCCACGACTACTCGTACCATAAACAATCCATTCTCGCATTGGACAGTAATAAACACTGAGCAATAATAACTACTTATATGGATAGGCGTGGCATAAGTGTGGATTTATTCCACGCAGTACTATAAATAATAAAACATTGTTGAAATAAAAGGTAACTTTTCAACTCACCCCAGTATGCACAACACGACGCTGTGACAAGTCGATGGATGTCTGAGTATAAAAGCGCCGAGTTCGCTGACAACCTCAGCAACGATGCTATTACTGCCACGGGTGGGTGGCGAGTCAACAGCCATTCCGCCTCCATCCTGGTCCATCGAGTCCGGAGGTGCTGCGTCGCTGGCTGTACCACCTACCAGAGCCACCTTAAGCACGTCTACGAATTCGCGCGTTAGATTTCTGTTGAGCATATCATCGATCACCTCCTGGGCGTCGGTGTTCTCCTCGTCAAGGCTCCCGGCCTCATACAGACGTGACATATACTGCCACTTGGCACTCAATCTCTGGCACACTAAAAGCATTTGATTTTTTATTAGTTACAACTATGGTTTATTACTTAATACCTAATGGAAAGTTTTTTTTTTTAATGTAGGTATTTCAACTTTAAACATTCGAGAATTCATTTTGAAAATCCAATTTAAAAATAAATTTAAAAATTAAAAAAATTGTACTAGTTTGGTAATCAATATCTATACTTACTGTGAGTCGATACATGCGCCAATACAGGAACAAGGACCGTTTCGTAAAAAGCTGGTGGGCACCAGTATATAAAAGGTTTCATAAAAACGCGAATAATGGGACGAAGTCTATGATCCGGTAGAACCTGTAAATAATTAAAAAATGATTTAAATAGTAATAATTAATAATTTATTGCATTATATCGATGATAAATATGAAGAAGATCGCGATTATATTGGTTAGGAAAACTATTAAATTTAAGCAAATGCTATGAAAGGTTTATGGCTCTGTTATGACTATATGACATTAAAGACTACGTGCTACATTGGATTTTAGTTTTTAAGTAGTCATTATTACGTAAGACAGCTTCAGGTGGAGATTTATGTTTGTTATGATTTAATAGATCAGTCCTGAAGTGGCCTATAGCAATAACCGGTCAACACATTGAACAAATTTCATATCTTACGAAATCGATCATAAACATTTTCAATTGATATTATGCGTAAATCTGAGATATAATTAAATTTACTGATTTACATAATCCTTATCTTTTAATGTATTATCCAAAGACATAAATAATCTACACGTTCTTTCAGTCCTTGTTCGAGTACGGCAAGTTACATACCTCCATGTTAGAAAAAACGGAATTCAACAACGCGGTTGCAAGCCCCGGTAGCTGATAAAAATCTCGACCAATTGTATGGCAGCCGCTGCCTAGTGTATGATAACAGTTATCGTGGATGGTCGAGAGGAAGCACTGCATTCTGGTCAAGGGTGCTGGTTGTTGCTCCACCTCAATCGATCCATCGCTGTTGTTTGCAGAATGCAAGCCCAACAGATTAGCTTTTTCGGATTCTATGATATCGTGAGCATTTCTATAACCCTGTAAAATAAAAAAAAGCAGCTCAGTTTTGTTAATAGATGTAAATTTTATAAATGTATAAATCGATTTGATTTTAATTTTTAATGAATTTATCGCAAGATTATTAAGTGCTAAATCAGCATGTTTAGTATGTTATCGTACGTATTATATAATAATAAATTGTATGTTTGTACGCTTACATTGATATAATAGTTTTTAAGCTTTTTAAATAATTCTTTTTCTGATATATTTTTGTTATTATCATTTTTACATATTTATTCAGTTCTAACGAACTATACTATATTTGCTCGCATCGTAGTTCAACTTTGTCAACAAATTGATTAACAAATTAAAATTGATATCTCTACATTAAAAATTCAATGTCACATTGAAATTGCCTTAAATTTTTTTAAAAACTCACCTCAGACAATGAGGCAATTGCGGCAGGAGTAAACAGTGCATTCATCGCTCGAAGCAAGGCGAAGAGCGACGGGAGCACGGGTATAATGTGTGGTGTGGCTGGATTTCGGTAGACCGGATTGCCGCTTTCACTAAGTGCAGCGACAAAGCCACCTCTGGCCGCTCGATCCGGATCCTCTGGTATCGAACACCTCTTTACTACGGCCTGTACCGTATTGATACAGAATCCCAAGTTTGAGCGATTGTGGACGATAGGGTCATCAGGTCCGTTATCTATAGCCGGTCTGTCCAAGCCCACAAAGCGTATTAGTTCAGCCGGGCCTTTGAATGCCTCGGCACCTATAGTAATAAACCTTGTCGATGTATCGCCGATGATCTGTATATTAATGGTAATAGAAAAAATAATTAGAATGTTTTTTTTTTTCACTTATAAAAAAATTTTATCTATCAAAGTTATACCTCTGCTACAAATCTTGTCTGTCTCTCATAGTCGCAGAAATGATTGGATATGAGCAGCAGAGCCTCGTAAAGCGTCAAACTCTCCATTCTCGAAAGCTGGCTGGGCTCCCTCACCAAGCCTCTCACGGTCGTGTGTATCTGATCAAAAACGGGCAGCAGCAAGAGCGGATACTTCAGGCCGATCTTTACCATAAGACTAGCCGCGTGACGTCTTACGTTTTTCGTAGCCTTTGATTTGGTCTCCTTGGTTTCACCAGGCCCATTAAAGACCAGAGCAGCAAAGATCTTTTCAAGTACTCGAGGCAGTATTGCTACTCCGGGCATTGCCATCGAGCCCGTGGACATCGATAAGAACACAAAAAGCGCACTAATACATGATAGCAGAGCCGAAAGCAACCAGGCATCCTGGGGCGAGTAGCTGATGCACAATTCGAGCAGCTGTAAACCGTTTTGAACACTTGGGCGTTCACTAACGAGTAGGATACGTGAAATTACCGAATCTATAGCGTTAGCGAGAGCGTCCCACTCAAGGTACTCGGGATCAAGAGGATCGCTCTTATAGGCAAGATTCTCTAAGCCTTTCCGGATCTTAGCCGTGAGCCAGTGCTGTACATAGGCAAAGGTGACAAGAGGTGCAACCATCGTTGCGTTGCGAAAACCCTCAAGTAGATCCATACGTAACCGATGAAAGAAGACGTTGAACTCTTCCTCAGTATCGTAATCTACGAAATAAGAGCTCACGCCATTAGCATGACGTTTGTTTGGAAAGGATACCTAAAATAATGGATTTTATTCTTTAGTTTACACTTTTTTCAAAATTTTCATGAAGTAGATAACAACTATATTAAATTACATCATGAGATAAAAATTATAAATAGTTACCTTAACAAGTTTCGGCCCTGTGTATTCGACATACTTGGGAACATAACTTAATAGAAGTGAGTCAGTTTTTATATGCTCGTGCTTAAAAAACATGATCCATATTGTGTTGGCAAGTTGAACGAGGGTGATACTAGAGTGCATCGTAAAAGTGAGCACCGCATCGAGAAAGAGGCCGAAGTGTGCAGGACGAACTCCAGTCGCATCGTCTTTACCCCAAAGAGAGCAGAGCTGGGTTGCCATGCCTTAAAAGAAATTATTAAAAATATTATTAGTTTAACTATAAAGTTTACTTAATTTTTGTAATTAAATATGGCTATTTTTATTAATATATACCATTTAAAACTTGAGTTAGTTTTTTTAAGAATAAATAATGATTTTCAATCAAATCACTCGGTCCGCTCGGTACCGCAGCTGTTGCTGCGGTGTATATACATCTCAATGCCTCTTCCGTAAACAGAATCATTAATTGTTTCCTGTCTTCGACTTTCCCTTTGCGACTCACAATTTGTAACAAACATTCTGCAGCTGGACACCGAAAAGTTGGATCACCAAGGAATATACACAGAATTTGCAATAATCGCCCCTCATCTGCCATTATGTGATTTATAGAAACCCATTCAACAAAACCAGATAATGTTAAAAGAACAACCTGAAAAATACATAAATAATTTTATTATGAGATTTTTTGTGTTTTTATTTATAAATTTTTTTAACTAATTAGCTAATTAAATTTATTAAAAAAGAATGTAGAATTTTGGAAATAATTATATAATTATATTAATAAATAAATAAATAAATAAATAAATCATAATATTATAAATGTGTGATTATAATTATGTAAAATGAAAATTGAATAAAATAAATATTTTATGGGTAATAATAAAATACTAAAATTTCTATCAAAATATAATAAAAAAATATTTTATGTAAACTATAAACCTACTTGGACTACTCTGCTATGAGCAGCTGCTTCAGCTGTTCTACCAAGTGAAGTTTTCTTCTGAAATTCAGCAAAGTGTTGCTCCATCAGTCTTAAAAAGAAGGCAAAAATTTCCGACATATTTGTAGTAAGAGCTTGATATATATCCTTTTTTCTTTGATTTGACTCAAGTGTTTCTAAAATAGCTACATCCTCTACCAATCGTAAAAACACTAGGAGTACAAGCTCTGTTTGACTCTCTCCTCGCGTACAAGCCTGGCTAAGTTCTGCTAGCAATGTTGGCCATTGTTGTGGCCACTCCCTCTTGATCATCTCCACAATGATACGTGATAGAGCATCCTTAATATGATTCTCCTCTTGTAACAGTGGTTCTGTCCCTTCCTGAAGGAGTTTCATTGCATTTTCTTTGATAAAAATTTTTTCCGATTGTGATATTTGTGTCCAACGATATTTCACACAGTGTTCCATTAACTGTAAGCCAAAATGCCTGACAACAGAGCTTTTGTTTGGTGATTTTTGTGCTAGATACAATCCACACTGAGCACAGAGAGGAGAAGATTCCTTAAAACGTTCGCAAGCATTGTAAACTTCCAAACGCTGCTGATGTGGGATGTTAGGAGACATCATCACCTCCACCACACGAGCAAGCTCTGCCGATATCTGGGCGATATCGCCACCTACTCCAAACTCCATTTTTATGAGTTATCCTGAAAATAAAAAAATAGTTTAACAAACTTATAAATTACTTAATACATTAAAAACACTTTTGTGTATTGTAAAAAAATATAAAACTTTTGAAATTAGAGTAAGGTGTGTCTTACACATGAAATTTCATCAGACTTTGAAATCAAAACAAGATGATGACAGACTGTTACACTCAGGTGAAATATTTAATTTAATTAGAAATCCTTATAAATTTGAGAAGCCCTTATACATTTGAAAAACTCAATTCAAGTTCAAACAAAAATGATGCAACATTTAAAGGTCACCGCTCAAATAAAAATCTCAATCCCCCGAATGACAACAATCGAAACCAAAAACCATCACTCCAAAACAAAAAAACCCAGCCACCGCCTCTGCCACCAACCCTCTTCAACCCCCCAGTCCCCACATAAACTCACCAAAACTCAATCTCCAAAATCCCCCCTCGCCCCTCAACTCTCCCTCATCCACCCATCAAAACTCAACAAGAAAACAGCAGCCTCGTCTCGCCCTCCAGCCGCGGTCAAACCAAAGCCACACGCTTTTGTTTACCTCTCAAACACCCAAAACCCCGCGTCTTTCACCTCTACACACCTTCCCCCAGCAATTTTCTTATCCGCACCCTTACTCCCAGAACGTCTGGCGCGCTCCGACCACCGTGCAGCCAGCGAGCGCGCTATCACCACGAGGTCGGCCTGCAAAGCAAGCCTCGCTCTTATCCAAATCTACACTCGCAAAAAGCCGAGGAATCAAGCCGGCGACTTGTATTAATAATCGCGCGAGTCTCGGGGTGGCTGTGGTAGTGCAGCACGAGGCTTATAGAGCCGCGCGGCGGCAGAAAACAGCTTGTCGGTGCGCGCGCGCTGGAAGCGGAAGAGGCAAGCGCGCCGCAGGTGCACACGCGGATGATGGACGCTGAGAGAGCGCGAATATGTATCTGCCCCCCCGGCGTCTTTGCTGTATATGCTCTTGTTTTTCTTGTCTTCTTTCGTTTCGTTCTTTCGTATACGTACGTAAACGAGCCTGAGAGGCAATATCCTAACACGCGCGAGTTTTAGGCTAGATATGGGATGTATGCATGCGTATGTGTAGATATTTACCAGAGCGTGCGGCTGTCCGTGTCGGTGATCGCTGCCGCCGAGTGCTGTCCTTTTAGCGTCGAATCCGGGCTCTCCCTCAGTGCCAGGCGCGTGCAGCAGATCAGCAATGTTCGAGGGAGAGAACACAGCTCGCACGCGTAGAGAGAGGCAGCTCCGACACACACGACGAGATGCGCGCCGCGGCTGACTATCCGCACGTTGCCCCTACGATCTAAGCGCAGAGTGTGTGTGTGTGGGATTTGGTGAGGGATTATTGAAGGTGTGTTTGTGTAGTTGATTTTGGTTGAGCGGGAAGTTTGAATGAGATGTGGGGGGTTGAGCGGTGTTTATGGTTGGAGAGGTTGTTGGATTTTGTTGGAGGGTTTGGTATATTGGATGTTTGGGTGGCTCTTTTTTATATTTGCGTTAGGTGAGGTAGAAAGTTTTTAGTTTTGCTTGATTATAAGAGAGTTGATGGGAAAAAATATTTGTGCTACTACTGGTTGAGATTTTATTGAAATTATTGAAGGAATAAATTATTTGACATGTCAAATTTCATTTGATGTAAATATGCGTTTAGCAATCGAATCATTACTGAATGACTTGAACATGCCGAGCTATCGAATCGTAATATAATTCACTTTTGCAATGTTGCCAGCAATTTTCCGTGTTTTGCTAACCTCCTTCATGTGTATGTACAACGAACAAATTGTAATTGGGTGTTTTGATAGTTGATAGTTATTAAATATTTGCTATCGCAATTATTGATTAGGTGCAATTAAAAGTAAGAAAAGTAATTTGATATTTTTATCTATCTCTTTTTTTTAATCTTATGTTAATTTTTCATTCAATAAATTGTCTTGCTCCAAAAATTATTTTAAGGTTATGCCGGTAAAATTTCGTTTTTAAATAAAAAAAGATTTATTCAACACCTTACATTTACAGTTATTTTTACAATAATAAAGCAAATTAATTCATACATCTATTGTTTATAATGAATAATTTTTTATTCAAAATAGATTTAAATATAATAGCGATGATTAATCCAGAAAAAAAAAAAAATTATTTACTCAATAATGTTGTGTTAAGTATTACATGATCATATATTATTGTAAGTTTACTTGAACTCTTAATAAAGTATTTTTTTTATCACTTTTATAAAGAGCATCCTAAAAATTAATTATTCATGAATTAATATTATTTGAAATATTTTTAACTATTTATCAACAGATTATTAATATTTATTTTTTAATAACTAATAAAATATTTAGATCCAAATAAAAAAGTATACTTACTTGTTTTAGATAAAACACAATGGAAGAAGCTATGATAACACAGCCACACTTTAAATTGGATTTTGCAAAACAAGTGCAATGCGTTGAATGGTCTCCTTATGAATGGTCTCAGCACCTAATTTGCATTGGTTTAGGAGAAGAAATAATAGTAGCTACAATTAAATTTCAAGTATGATTTAATCGTCTTATTAACATTATCAGCTTAATAACATCTTTTTTTAATTATTCATATTAATATTTAAATTTATAAAATGAAAATTTAATAAACTCCAAAATTTAATTTTTAAAGTTTATTTAATAACTTTTTTAGGAAGAAGATGATGTTGTAGAAGATATTATTTATACTTGCCTTCGTACATTTCATCATGAAACAAGGATACATTCAATATCTTGGAGTCCTGAGTCATCGCTTAGTGTTGTACCTAGAATTGTTTCTTTTTGTGTTGCTGGAGCTGATTTTAAAATAAGACTGTATAATAGTGATTTAAATGAAAATAATACAATGGAGGTAATATCATTAAACAATTGTTTTCTAAAATATTATGAAATCAAAGGTACATTATATTTTTGTTATAGATACTAGAAGGTCATAAAGACTATGTAAATAACATTTCATATGATCCTGATGGTGATTTAGTAGCATCTGTTTCTGATGATCATACTTGTAAATTATGGGCAGTAAAGGAAGATCAAAAATGTGTCTTAACATTTTATTTAACTGGACCAGGTGTGACAGTTCGTTGGCACACAGAAGAAACAGGAAAACTTTTAGTTGCAGAAAAGAATGGAATAATTCGCATGTATAATGTAAGAAGTCAGCAAGCAATTATGTCTGTTGATGCCAGTACATTTCCAGTATTAACAGCAGACTGGGCACCAAACGCATTAAAAGTAGCTTGCATTGCTTCAGGAGAACTTATTTTATGGGATGTGTCAAGACCAAGGTAAATTAAACTTTATGTTAAAATTCAAAGTTTTAATATAATTAGCTAGTTAATAGATAGTTAAAATTATAGAAATATAATGTCATTTATATAAAACAAAATATAAATTCTATTGAATATGCATTTTGGACAAAATATTAAAGTTTGTAAAGAAATTTTAACTTTTTTTACATATAATAAATATTGGAAGTTCTCATTTATTTTACTGCAATAGCATAAAATATATTTTTTTTTTCAAAAATATTAATCTATTTTAGCCGGCCCGTGGAAACGCGGACATTACATATTGAAGGTGGAACCCTGATGAAATTTGCACCATCTAATGAAAATCTCATAGCCAGCATAGGTAGACCTGATAATATTTTGAAAATTACAAATTTAAAGGTCAAACCAATAGCTTTATGTGGAAAAGTACGATTGTTTGGAGGACTAACTTGGCATCAGAGAGTACCAATTGTCTGCGCGGGCAGTGACAGACAACTTTTATTTTGGAAAGTCAATAAATAAAAAAAAATGAATGTTTTAAAGTTATTTTTTATATACATTTGTACATAGTTATTAAAAAATGGTTCAACAAAAATACTAATAATTTTAATTTATTTAAAAATACTCAACTTGTTTCCATTATAAAATTAAAAATAAAGTATTTTTTAGTACTAAATAGTTCATATTAATTATTTTTCAAAAAATAGTATTCATATTTGCGATTATTATTTAAATATGTAGATAAACATTATAAAACTATTTTAATACTATTTATTATTTTTCGAAAAGCATAATTTAAAGCATTTCTTTTAACAAACTCATAATTACATCATTAATTATCTAATTATCTTGTTAATTTTTTTATTTTACCAATGAATGGATTTTATTTCGGCACCGTAACTGAATAAAGGATTTGGAGATGATGTTGATTAATCAAGAAAAATTTTATCACATTCTGTAAGAATAGTCACTAGCAACTTTTTAGAGGTGTAAAAAGTGTACAATAAATAAATATGTAAACATGATTTCTTTTAAAGTGCTTTTTATATACATTTGTACATAAAGTTATTAAAAAAAAAGTTTAACAAAATAATAGGAATATTAATTTACTTTTTACAAAAAAGTATTTGAATAATTTCCATTATAAAATTAAAAATAAAGTTTTAATACTAATCAGTACATATTGAATACTCTTAAAAGTAATGAAATTTGCAATGATTTTTTAGAAGAGTAGATATTGCAAATCTCTTTTATAGCACAAAGTGTTACTTTTTTAAAAAGTATACTTATGAAATTGCTTTTTTCCATGTATCCATTACTAGATCATTAATCTTCTTGCGAGTTTCTTCATTTGATATTTTACCAATAAATTCCATTACTGCACCATAACTAAATAATGGATTTGGAGATGATATTCGATTGTCAATAAAGTGTTGTCTTTCATTTTTCAATTCCTCCAAACGTTTTATGAGTTTTTGAATTTCATCCTCAATATTTTCCTCAACGTTTTCTGATGTTTTTCCTATAAATAAGTTTGAACAAATTAATAGATAAATAATTATAAATTTTATTATTATTATTATTATAAATTTTACTAAGATAATTTCAATAAAATTTTGTATTTTAATACTTATTACTTATAATATAAACGGAATATACCCTTATTATAATAGTATGTAAAGAAGTAGTATTATTTGTTGTTAAATTAGAAAAATTAAAAAAAATTTATGACAGATATGTGGGGCTGCAGAAAACCTGTTAAAATCTGTTTTTAAAAGCTAAACACTGTTTTGGCCGACCTACCTATTGTTGAAGATAATTGAGTTTCTACTTTAACGACTTCATTTTTTGTCGTCCAAAATTTAATTGATTGTTTGTCCAATAGATCTTCTATGCATTTCTGTAAAACTATTATGATTAAGTCAATGCACTCAAGAAGTTGTTCTTCATTCAATTTACTATCTAGGAACCATGTAATGATTGCATAACATAAATAAGCACGGAGACTTTTTGAAATTTCACTTTCATTACTATTAAAGATACTATTAGGATCTGATAAAGTTTTATTTTCCAATGCAAACACATAGCTTATTAAATGTGAAGTTTTATTTTCGGAATACGCAGGATTTGTCTTTTCATGATGAAAAATAATATCAAAAGCCTTTACTATGTGCTGTATTTGTTTATATTGGTCAGATAGTATGGAAAGTGCCAGTTGATGGCTGACTTCTATCACTATCTGTAATAGAAAGATACGAGATATAATTTTTAAAAAACTCAAAAAATTTAAAGAAATTTATTATAAAGATTTGTTTATAAAATCCTTACCGTTTTTTCACTACTTGGCAATGGAAAAACATCACTATCAAGTAGTAATTTATATTTTTCAGGACATTTGGTAAAAAGATTACCGATTGTTTCTAACAAACTAATTTTTGATAAACCTTTTAACCAATTAATTATAGTTAAGTCATTAACATCATTTAAAGCTTTATTCAACTCGCTATAAACTTCTATTTCTACTTCTCGATGCTGAAATAAAATTATATTTTTAAAATATTTTTTCTGAGTTAATAATATTTATAAAGTTGTACCTGGATTTGTGGATAGCTTTTAATAATTGATTTAGCAAGTGGAATATCGTAGCTAACCAAAGCTTCAGCAACTGCCTTTTCTACTAGTGATGAACTCAAATCAGCATCTTGAGCTAAATTTGCAAGATCTATTGCTACGAGTAAACTGTCCATATCTTTTCGTCGCTCTAACGTTTTCGCCGCTTTTTCAAATTCTTGTAATTTTATAAAACTGTAGAATAAAAAAAATTTAAATAAACTAGCACATGAAACTTAAAAATATAAATACAATATAAGAAACAAATAATACGAACCATTCTGAGGCATTTTGAAAATGACCGACCCTTAGAGCGTTTTCAGCCCATTGTTTAAGAATATTTTGAATAATAGGGTCTGTTGGATCTAGTCTAGACGATGCTAAAGCATATGCTTCTTTAAAAAGTTTTGCAATGACAAAAACATCTATAGCTTCCAGAACCTTATTTATACACAACAGATATGTCGCTGCTTTGTGTGGGATTTCTTCGTAAATAAGTTGATTAGCATATGCTTTACATACTTTTACCCACATTCTAAAATTAAAATCATAGGGTAATAGAAAAATTAAATTGTTAATAAAAAAATATCAAATAAACATTTATATTTTCAAATTGACACTTTTAGTTAAAAAATTTAATATCGTGATACTTACTGTTGAGACACACTCGGTGCAAGAGATACTAAAAAGTCATTAAGTTGTTTATTTTCTATTGCATTTTCTAAATCCTCTTTTAAATTATTACTCCAAAGATCTATTTCAGCAGCAATATTGACATTTCCACTTGAAAGCAGGATTTTTTCTAAGATATATAAATTATTTTTATTTTTAGTACTCTAGTAGTTACTAACTTTTCTATGCATAATAAAAATGAAATAATACTTACTTTCGTATTGTAAAGCATGATCAAGGTTGGTTTTATTTCCTAAAAATATAGGAAGTTCTGAATTTGATTTGGCAGTATTTTCTTCTCCATTTGTAACATTCACTGTTTCATTACATTTTTCTGTGCTTGTTTCATTATACTGACTATTATTTTGTACAATATCTATAAGAGTTCTTACTGAAGAACACCAAAGTTTATTATTATTACTGATTTCAGCATATCCTGGAAAATGAGTTACTTTCCTAAGTTTCTTTTTCTTTCCTAATTTAGATACATTTTTATTAATATCTGTAGATTCTTCAGATTTTTGCTCTTGATTTGCTATTTCTTTTTCATCTCCAATTAATTCACCATTAATTTCTTTCAATTCAACTTTACATCCACTTTCAACATTATTTTGACCATTCATTTCTTCTTTATTTTTCTTCTTTTTCGTTCTTTTACCCTTTGTTGAAGTTTTTATTGGAGGGCATGCTACCGCGGTTTGTTTAGAAATACTCCATATGCGTAATGTAAAATCAGCCGCTCCAGTGATTATTAAATCTTGACTGAACGGACTCCACATACAGCACTGAAGTGGACCACTATGAGCAGTGTAAGTAGCAATAACTTCTTCAGTTTCTACTTTCCAAACCTTAAATTAAAGTGAAAAACTTAATAGGTATTCAAAATTCATATAGTAATAGAAATTAATTTTAATTTTACTTACTTGAGCTGTATAATCATAACTACCAGATACTAAATATCCGCTCATATGTGGACTCCATGCAAGACAAACGACTTTATCACCATGAGAATTCAAAGTAGCAACGATTTTATAAAACATTGATTCATTTTTTTGATCATCTTTAGTGGAAATGTTAAAAATAGTAATTGCAGTATCAGTTACTCCTACAGCTAAATAATTTTGCATATAAGAAACACTTAAATCCGATGATGTACTTTCAGGATGCCAGCTTAAACATTGCACTGCTTTGTTTAATGTGTGTATTATGTGACCAAAATCAGTTAAATCGCGGTGCAGTAACATTATAGATCTAGAAAGAAATACATTTTTTTAATTTCGCAAAATGAATTCTAAGTTCATAAAAAGTAGATAATTACCCATCTCCAAAACCTAATGCTAAAAGTGTATAATCTGGTTTCCAACAAAATTCTGTGCAATTTTTTCTTTTTGTAATAGAGACAGGACCTGAAATTAATAAATAGGAAGGTACTTAATGATCTTTTTTTAAATTATCTAATAAATATTGAAAAATTTTCTTAAACTACAGTCAAATAAAAAGGATTCATTAGAACTAAAATTAAAAATGAATTAAAACTTTTTAATTACTGTCATTAGGTTTCTCTGGATTATAATAAACTGATTCTCCATCGCCACATGCATACAAAGCAAATTCCTTAACATTTGGAGCAGGACCCCAACCAACGCGGTAAACAATGTGTCTAAAATGTTGCCTGTATAAAATAGGCGGCTTTTTTGTATTTGTATCATATACCCCAACACGTCCTTCATTTGTTGCAAATGCTAATAAATTTTCCTTTTCGGGATGCCAGGATAACTAAAATATATATCAAATATATAAAAATAAATGTTAACATTAACGAGAAAAATGTTTAAAAACTATTCAAGACTTACTGCTCTAACTTTTCCTTTGATTTTTTCCCACAGCATTTGCAATTCTACTTTTTCATAAGGCTCTGATAAATTCCACAAACGAATCATAGCATCCCCTACTCCAAAAGCAATTTGTGATGTATCTACAGGACAAGCAGACATACAGTATACAAAGCCTCCTTGTGTTGAAATAATGCGGTCTATTGAGAGTTCATTGTTTGAAAAACTACAGCCAATAATCTGTCGATCCTGAGCTAAAGTCCATATAGCTTTTCTAAATAATAATAAAGATTTCAATAAATTTTCAATTAATTAAAGTAATCAATAACTAAAATTTTATTTATACTTACATGTTAATTTTTGTTCTACAATTTTCTAAATCTTCTGTAGGCTTTTTATAGTTTCTGAAATCATCACCACTTAAGGCAACTATAGAAAATAAACCTCTAGGATGTTTTCCATGAACTAACTGAGGAATAAACTTTTTCTTTTCACTTCCAGTTAAATCCCACAAAAGAAGCTCTCCCCAAGGTGAACTAGAGAGAAGAGTTGTTGGGTTCAGCCAACAAAGAGCAGCATAATTACCTGAACTCATTTTACTTCTATGAAACTGTGAATCTAATGGTGCATTTGGAAATGCAAGCTGAACTTGAAAACGTCCATCGGTACCAGTTTTCCATAAATATATGGCTCTATAACATTAATTTTAAATTAAAAAAAAATTATTTTACGAATCCATTTTGAATTTTATAATAAAAGCATAGAGAATAACTTAAAAAAATCTTCAATAAAGTCATAATTTCAACACGCACCTATCTTTAGCTCCAGAGGCTAATAGAAATTCTTTTTCATCTGTACTATTGAAAATATTTACAGGAACTGGACACCAAGATAAACTAACAATTTCTGTATCATGGCCCCTTAATTTATAAATAATATTTCCAGATCCACGTATGTCAACAACGTACACCAAACCACTTTTAGCTCCAACTGAAACTATATTGCTATCATGTGGGCAACAAGCTAAGCAAGTAGCAGTTAATTTTCCTAAATTTATCAGTTGGCTATTATTATAATTAAGAGTCCAGGTTACCAATAATCCATCTTCACTAATACCACATATAAGATCTGGATTGTGTTTCGACCAATCCACTGCAATTACTTTATGTGTGTTCTAAAAATATAAAATCATTTATAATTATTTTTTTATTGTAAATATTTTGTCTACAATTAGTTACCAAAAGATACTTACATCTAATTTAGTATTATTTAATTCTTCACTTAATGTTTTCAGATTCCAAACTTTGATTATATTATCATCTCCTCCTGATACTAAACGATAGGTATCATTTTCTTCATCTTTTGGAGAAAAAGCAATAGACGTTACTCGTTCAATATGAGCTTTTTCAATAATCTTATAATCCAAAGGAGTGGAATTATCTTTCGCTTTGGCAATTACAACAGAACGCCTTGCACCCCAAGCAATAGTTCCATCACTTGCACATGCAAGGATACTACTCAAGTACCAGTTTGGTGAAGGGGGTAGTGTGATTTCATTCATCGTAAGCTCTTCTTCTACAAGTAATAAAATAAACAATTTAACCATTTATTCTATTTACTCAAAATTAAATTGTAGAGTATGTACATACAAAAAATATTGAAAATTATTAAAAAAAATTATAGATAAAATTCAAATAAATAAAATACTGTTAAAAATACTTTAATTAAAATAAAACATAAAAAATAGAAAATAGAAATTTTAAAAATCACAATTTGATCTCCGAAATTTTAAAATAAATGTTTATTTAAAATGGCATATGAGAAAGGTTAAGTCACATAATTTACATAATAATTTCAATACTGAACTCACACTTAGCTAATTCTTAAATAAATAAATTACATCTAAAACTTAAATTAAAAAATCAGTACTAAAACTTCTCCACTGAAAACAATTCAAACATTACGCCCGACTTTGAGGTTAACCCAAGCCGGCTTCGTCTCTTCAAGTAACAAATACTCCAAAACGAAACGTCCAGCTCCTACACATTAACAACCGAAGCATTGCGATTAAATAAGAAAAACAATAAACACTCACCGTTCAATAAATCATACAATACTTTTTATCGTGCCGACTCTTGAAAAAATTCAGTATTCCAAGCTCACGATGCTCTGGCCTCAGTGCCGAATGAAACACTGTAGCTATATACAGGTATATATATACCTATAAGTATACAATACTTGCTAAAAATGTTTTGCGCGCGCAATCTCTTCGGGTTGTGTACATACGTATTGTGCTTTTACTTTCGCTAAGAGGACAGTTCAGTTCGCATGTGTAAAAAGTGTCCTTGGCGGCCTTGACATTGAGAACGATCAAAGTGTCTGTATATGTCTTACGCCGACGTAAACGTGCGAATTTAAGGTAACGATTGTGCGGAGCGAATTTTAGGTGTTTTGATGGATTTTATTTCGTAAAATATTTAATAAGAGAATTCAGACATTTTTCAAGTACCTAGACATAAATTTTTTAGAATGATTGATAATATATTTTTCTTTAATTAAAATTGAGTTTCTTGCTCCGTGCTGCGAAATTCGACTAAAACTTCTACGAACCCATAATTGAGAAAAATTTAATTATTTAATAATTTAATAATTATTATATTTAATTATTTAGTTATCAGATTTAATTAATATTTGGATGTTAAAATAACTTTCATTATTAAAATAATGAGTGAATTTATCGTTTATGGCTGATGAAGTTTGAAAAGGTGGGAAAATGATCTTTGACAATCCAAGGTGTTTTCTAATGTTTATTTTATGACATTGATTTACCAACCTTTCGGGGCATTTATTTGTTCTCCTTATCGAGGCTAAAAACACAGAATTTTTACTAGCAATAATCTAATAAATAATAATATGCGAAAGTAAAATTATAAAAAATCTGATATTTATCATAATGAGTTAAAAGTTATGCATACAAACACGTCAATCCTCCCAGCGCGGCGCGCGAGCGTCAAAAGGTGCTATGTCTAACTTGCGTTTACGATACTTAAATGTACCTAAAAAAAATATCCAATAATGGTTTTCGATGTCTTTTTTCTTCAGCTTTCCAGTGGTGTAGGTGATTTTTTCGAAATTTTCCATTTTCA
>JAPYZA010001053.1:0-23217 GCA_030522685.1 Eupelmus azureus | reverse complement strand
GCTCTTCAAAAACTTAGTAAATTCTAAGTTTTAAAGACACTAAAACTTGAATTAAAGTATTTTTGTCTGACAAGTAACATACATTTTCAATGACAATAAATAATTTATATAAACCTGAAAAAAACGCCTGACTATGAATAAGTCATCTTTACATGTCAGAAATCAATTCCCAAAGCCTAGTGCAATTTCTTTCCCTGAGATTCTGGCTTGTCTTTGTTTGTAAATGAATTGTATAAGGTCGGATTCAAGTATTTAAATACATGCAGTAATATTCATATTATTAGAAAACCTGTAATTATATCGATCTTCTACATATATAAAGTAAATAATCCATTTTTCTTATTTATATTGCGTATGCTATCCGCAAATAAAATATCTTTAACAATCAATACTTTATCTACTAATCCTAATGTATTTAAAAAGACTAAACCAAAAGTATTTCAAATTTCCCTAAATACTTTAGTTCAAAGCACTTCCTTAGCTCTGCTCTACCACCTCCACCTTCCTTACGCTCCCGATTTTGGCATGCTCTCTGAAGCCTGTCAGGAATGCCAGCCACTGGCGGCTCTTTCGTGACGGCGAAGATACGCCGCAACACCGCGCCGCGATTACAATCCGTGCTTTGTTTCGGGAGTCGCGCGCGCGACGAAAATAGATTTTTCGTCAGGGCATCAAAAAGGCGGCGGCGACCGTAGCTCATTACCGCGTGCTCATGTACGGGGTATTTAGGAGTGATGTGAGACGGGTATAGAGCGCGCAAAGTAATGGTGAAGGAAGTTGAGGTGAAAGGGATAATGGATGTGGTAAGGTTGGAGACAGAAGACTATTTTAGGGGCAGGGAAAAGGGAGATAAGGGGTACGCGCTAGCGTGGAATTACGGTTGGGTAGGCTAGTTTAAAAAAGAACTTTATTTTCATTTATATTGTTGATTTATGTGAATATTATTTTTTTAATACAAATTAGAAAGTAGTTCGCCAGTCAGACAATTCTGTTCAAGCTTCACGAAAAACAGATTATACTATTCCAATTTCGCATATCGATTTCCAGGTATTCATCAGGCATATTTTGGACCTACCTCTTCATCCGAAAATCACTTTATTGTCATGCTTTTTCTGTTTGATAACAGAAATATTCGTTAGTACGCTCTATTAAAAAATTTGTTTTTTCAATATTATGTAATACTTAATTTATAGATTAAAAGAAATTGAATGTTTATTAGTTCATAATTTTTATGTCTTTTTCGATCCTATCATAATTTATTGAACATCCAAATAGCGTATTGCAGTATTCAAATATTTGAGTCATTACGTCAACAGTGCATTCTCGTCGACATTCGCGTAACATAAACAGAATAATACTCCAGATTTGCTGGCATGTAATTCGGTTATATATTTCTGTACCAATTTTGACCTTCAATTAGGAAAATTATGAAATTGGATAATTTATGATTTATCATATTAAACTTTATGTATATATAAAACATAAATATTTAAAATAATAAATACGAAACACTTACAAAATTTATTTGAATTTTTATTATACTATAAATTATTTATAAAAAATATTAAATTAAAAAATTTTATTACAAGTAATCAAATATTATTATGGAAGTATTGAATATAAAAATTAATTAATTTTTGTACAGATATTATTTTTATAAAATTCTCGTTAAAGAATTGGTCCTTGCACGGGATCGTGCACTGTTGCACATATCGGGTTGCAAGTATTGAAAAATAATGCCTTAGCTTTGAAATGGAACGGTCGATTGAAGAAAAGGAAAAATAACATCCAGCTGCTGTATCTCATACGCGCGCTCTTGAAATCTTCACGTACATTTATATTTGACAAATTCTAGAAATGTATATGGGTGTAGAAAACCAGAAAAATGTTGGGTATAATATTTATTAATCATTCTAGAGAAGTTTAATTATTGTACGAATATATTTTATTACCAATGATTGCCATTTTTTGGTCGAAAATTCTCTGAAAAATTAGTAAAACGGATATTCTCATCATGCGGCGTTTGCTTTGATTATAAAAGAATTTCTGATTGAAATCTATATTTAGTCTCAAATAATATTTTTTCCAGTCACTAATTATAGTTTCAAGTACTCAATTTGAATTTAAAATTAGAAAATATTATTAATTTAATTATTTTCTGATAATAGTTTCACAATTCGAAATGCAACCATAAAAAGTATAAGTCAATAAGCACAAAAATGGTACATTTTAATAAGACACAATTTATTTTTGAAGATCATCTCACCGATGCGGAATAATAATACAAAAAGCTCAGCGCGTGAATCACACAAAATAATAATTAAACCAAAAAAAATAAAATAAAGTTAATTACAGCATGTCATGATTAATTAAATCCTCGAGTGCACCAAGCCGACAACAGCCCTCCACGATTCGCATTAACGATACCAGTTTCGCGTCAAATGTGCTGTTCAATCCTCTCTGACCTCTCGGGCAAACAGCAATTGCAATTTTAACAAGCGAGCGCGCGACAAAGGGCGGAGACAAAAAAAGGAGAGCATATCGAGAAACTGTATACAGAGAGCGAGAGCAGAAAAAGGCTGGCCTCCTAATCTCGCGCGCGACGTCGTGCGCACTTGCAGTCGCCGCGGGGCGCGCGCAGTCACCTCGTTGTTCCAATTTCGCATCATCGATTTTGAGGCTGCCGCTACTGCCGCTGCAGCTGCAGTCGTCGCGCCCTCAGCCGCCAAAAGCTCCTCCTCTGCCTGCTTTCTCTTGTACGTGCGGATGACGATGCGCGTATGTATACCTAAAGGAAGAGAGCCGATGCTGGGCTTAGGACCGGCCTGAAGCTGGAGTGGTTGTATAGGGAGCTTTAGGTGCAACGATGCTATACTCTGAAGTTGGATTCCTTCGCCGGAAAGCTTTGAGGGCTTAAGAAGAGAATTTGATGCTATTTGCTGGAGCTATAAAGAAGAAATCGTCAATTTAGGATTGTTGAAAGAGTTTGAAGTTTTATTGTCGAATTTAGAAGACCAATAATATAAACTTTGTCACTAAATTTGTCGTGTTTTTTTATGTACACAAACATCATTTTTATTCATCATATATAAAAATTTTTTATATTACTGTAAATTTTCTTTTATCACTATCAAAGTCATAGTATGGAATGACCCATATGTACAGTCGTAATGGAACTGAAAATGTAGGCGAAGTTTTAACACCAGCAGACTCGCTAGTGATACGTGCAATGAATTCTACGAGGCTATACTGAACTCAAAAAGACCAAGAGGTGTAAGTGACATTTTGAATAATAGGAAAAGAAACGAAAAGAAAAGTTCAAAGGAATACTGTATATAGATGTTAGAAAAATCTGGTATAAAAAATAATTATTACTTTAAATAAATATGTTTCTAATTTTCTTGTAAAAGTTAATCCGAGAGTATAATTTTTCAAGCATTCACTGGGGTAAATTAAACTATATATTTATTAGTAAAAAATAACGTAGTAAGACTATTGTATCAAATAAGCTATCCATTTTGCTAAGTGTTTAGTTACCACGACAAAGGAGAGAAGTACTTGAAGCAAAGTGAACCCTGCAATCCATTAGCATTTCTATCTTGCAAAACGTATAAATGCAGGTTTTTATCAAAAAATTGTTTCTTACTATCTCAATTGTTTTCCTAACTTTTCTAGTCGTATTTTTATACTCTTGATAAACGTTATAAATTTTCGTTTTTTAAAACCCAGATAGCACAGTTCATTCTTGGAACGTTCCAGGAATGATCTGTGCTATGTGGGAAAGTATAAATAAAGAATATATTTAGTGCAATAACTGAGTTACAAGTATATAACAAAATTCTCCCTAAAGTTCTTATTACTTTAGAAAAATTGTTTTTCAGATTTTAATGAACGAAATGCTTTCGTAATTTTACAAACATACAGGGCGATCTCTCTAGAAGAAGTTGTTTCAAATATTGGATTTAAATGTTTTATTAACAGCTGTTACAGAAAAATATCCAAATTTATTACTCTAAATGCCTTTGTTTGAAAAGTTCTAATTTCGTCCGAAAAATTTGACATGAAAATTATTTTCAAAACAATATTAGAAATATAGTTTCTTTAATACAGCAAAGATAGCAAATGAAAGATTAAAAAAAAAAATAATTTGATCAACTAGCGAATCATTGTTAGTTTGCAATTTTTAAAGATTGACTCTTTGAAGAGAATGACTGGCATTTTTATTATAGAATTGCCTGGGAAAGGTTCATAATAAATTGAAACAACCGAAATGTCGGCGTTTAGAACAATAAATTTGGATAGTTCACCATCAAGCGAACAATCGATCATTTATTTATTGTGTAATTTCAAATTTTATTTTATCGATATTGAAGTGAAGCAGATCTTAACGCGGTGTTGATATCGATTGTATATTTTTATGACTTTTTTATATTTCTTTACTATTCCTCATATTTACTTTCAATATACTGTGTTTGCAAGTGAAAGTGAAATTTAAAGGAAATAATAGTTTATACACTAATAAATATATCTAAAAAAAAGTTTATAATACATAAAAACCTTTTAAAAAATGAGTCCTTTAATTTATTTATCAAATTATAATTAACAAGTAGAATTTTTCAAAGCCTCTTTACATTAAAAATCTTTTGCAATACTGTAAATTAAATACATAACTTATAAAAATTTATTTTCTATTCTTGTGATTTCAAATTAAGTTAAAGTATAGTACCACCAGCCATCACATTTTGAACAATACCTTGTCAGTGCATTTTTTTCATCAAAAGCTTTGTTTACTTCTGCATCCTTAAATTACTACCATACACATCCCACCGGATGATCCGAAGCTCTTTTATGTTTGCGTCAAACTCGTCAGGCGCCGTCCCGGACGTTACTTCCTCGAGCGCAAACGAGACATAATATATGTGTGTGTACGCGTATACTAGCTCCCTACGCCTTTCGACCCGAATTCCAGAGCGTAAAAGTTTGTAGCCGAGGCGTAGTCCGCGGCAAGCGTGGAATTTCACCGCGTCATAAACATCCCTCCCGGAGTCTCGGCATCGTCCCTGTTGTTGTAGGTGAATCGCCAGTTTAGCTGGAAAATCGGAAAAAGTTCGGATCGCGAGTAATCGATACGAGACGGTTGCTCGGCTTTTTAGGGAAATCGAAGAAGAGCAGGAGTGATGAACGAAGTTTTGGCTTTTTGCGAGCGCGTCGCTCTTTGTTGTATGGGTTAAATGGATGCTCCGACGGCCATTGTCGAGGATAAAAGCCTTCTGTTTTTATCGGGCTGGCGAGAAATGGAAGGAGCTTTTTGCACGGAGCGAGCTGCTGGCTTGAAGGATTTGTTGACTCGCGCTTTTTCGGCTGGACTTTAGTTTGAATACTTACTTATATTTTCGTGTATCTACATCTTTTAGCGACATTCTAACAAAATTTATACAATTTTTTACTATTTTCTGTTTTAAATTGATTTTTATCTGCAAGATCATCTTACTCGTCAAATGTAATTAATTAAAAGTCAAAAAAACTTGACGGCTCTGCAAATTTAGTAAAACTCTCCTATATACGTGCGCTTGAGTAGGGACTACGGTCTATCATGACACCAATTTACATCATGCCCTGGCGAACTCTCAAGCCATTAAATGAAGCTTTGTCGTACTAGATAATGGTGAGTTTGCCTCTTACTAGAAAAACACTCTTTACTTTAATCTCTAAGTAAAATAATAAATTAGGCTAAATAAAAATGTAAAACAATATTGTCATTTAAGATATTATAATTCGAAGAAATTATGTACTGGATTACTTCATGAAGAAAAAATATAAAAAATATTGTTCAACGATATATAGAAATTAAATTAAATTGAAATAAGGATTACGAGTACTTACTTTCTTTTAATAATAATACCGTTTATCAACTAATAAATTTATAACGATTGAAAAGTGTCTGATGCAATTTTTTTATTTAAAAGCTTAACTTTGAACATTCAATAATTTAATAGACTTATTTTCCTTTATTTATACAGTGTAACTAAAGCAGCACTTTAGGGTCGAGAATTAATTTTCAGTAGCGGATGTAAATTACATTATTTAAACAGTGTATGCAAAAGTCAATTTCTCATACCTGCTAAGCGTGTGCGAAATACCACATTATTGCACTTATGCGGGAATGTGGTATTTCACACACCCTCAACAACATGAGACATCGACTTTCTCTCTGCTCATAACTACCTTTTTTAATTTTATTCAAATGTTAATTATTTTTGCAAATTATTCAAAATTAATAAATCACCTTGAAAGACAAAGACTTTATTAGGAAATGATTGCTTCAGTTGAAATAGTTTTTTAATAATTAAAAGTTATAATCGGTTATAAAGTTTTAGAATCTTTCTTATTTACAAATAATACATATACATAAACATAAAAACGTACGCACTTATCCAATACAACTCGTATAAAATAACGATGGGTAAGAAGAGAATACAATATCGTTCATAAATTCATGAATTTTTCTAGATATCCATTAAAAAGAATGTCTAAATTTTTCATAAGTAATCTCTCTGTGACAACTTATAAAAAATCTTAGTAACTATAAATGAAGAAATTAATTTGAATTTATGAAAGCTACTGCACATGCGCATATTTATTATCACAAAATTGGATTCTACCCTGCACTTATAAATTTGAGATTAAATGTAACAATAATTCTTACAACAATCACATTTTTACGTATTATTTACACACTCGGCAGACACAAGAGAACATTTCACGCTTAAGTTACAAATTATGCTTAATGAAATAAAAAAATCTTTGTATTTAGATATATGTTTTATAAGATTTTATGTTAAAATTACGTTACATATAATTATTTTTACAAATAATATATTTTCTTAAAATCCTGGGAAAAAAGTTTAATATTATGTACGTACATAAAAGAATGTTAAAGTACTTTAAGCTTTTAAACAAATGTTAAAAAGAAATATTTAAATGTACATTTTGAAAGACAATGTTTGCTATTTATACGTGCTACATACAGTAAAAATATATCAAAGTGTGATGGGATTGGTACCGTGAAAATCTTAAGAATTTCAAGAAATATATTTAAAACGATATATATCTAGGAATTTTCAAAGATTTTAAATATTTACAGTTTTCCTTCGAATATTTACATTAATTAGCATTTCTCACAATTTATAAATATAATAAGTTTATTTATGAACTAAAATGTCGTAAGTACAAGAGCAAAATGCAGCAAAACGATATCCTCTCTCTGTATTACTCGGATTTTATGTCTCAAATTGGTGGTTAAACAATAACTAGTCATTTATTCGTTCTTCAGTTCGTTCCTCAGTTACTGGTATAATCTAATTTTGAATTATTCCAGCTCAGAACGAATGTAAAAAATTTAAGAACTCTTGTCAAGCATTCATAATAATAATTTTCGCATAGAAAGTAAAATTCACAAAATGTCACGAATAATTTAATTCAACTTTCCCTTTTCATTGCAGATTGTTCATATTGACTGTTGCGCGCGGATCATTCAAATTCATTTTTCATTCGCTATTCCCGTGTTTATCAAAACATTCGATACAGATTGGCCATATTCAGTGATGTTGTCAAACAGTCGTAATTTTATCGACATGATACCGAGCCAGTGCGTATCAGATTAATATCACTTATCACGTCAGTTAGAGCCCAGTGCACTTGTTTACACGCTCTCCAGTCGCCTACGCTCTACTAGTTCTATTTACAAAATATTACAAAAACGTTATTCCCTCAGCTTTAAATTATAATTTTCTATGGAAGATCCGTCTTAGAAACTCCTTCCTGTCTGGCGAGGCCAGTGCCAGCGGGCTCCTGCCCTGTCTGTTGGTGAGGTTGGTTCTGCCGCCCGCCTGTATAAGCTGCCAGCAGATTTCGGTCTGTCGATCGGGGCAGTTGCGCGCGGAGTTCGCGGCGGCCATGTGGAGGGCTGTGTCGCCATTATGGTTGGCGATATTCACTGCCTCTATGCCTCGGCCCGTCAGCAGCGTCTAGAATTATTTTAAATTACGTGTTTTTACGTGGAAAATGGTTAGAAGAAAATTGCTTTTTAAAATTAATATAAGATCATAAAGTCTTTTTCCTTCAAAACATTCTTCGATCCCAATGATGTTCTGCTTGGGATTAAATTAAAAAATTTCTTGTTTCAACGTATGCAAGATTATTCAGCGATATCTAGTATTAAAACCTCGCAATGAACATTATGCAATGTAACAACAAAATTTTAAATAAAAAATGTCTAGTTATCAAATATTTATAAAACTTTAAAAAAATTAAAATACTGCGTACATATACTATAGCAAAACTGTTAACGTAGAATCGAAACTTTGAACTGCTGCACTTAAAAAAAATTGTTTGCTATGTAAAACAAAATACTAGTTTTTGACAAAATTAAAAACAAAAAAGAAAAAAAAAAATAGATAGCTTTTGACTTCAATATCTCGTGAGCAAGAGCTATTTTGCAAAGCGGCTATACATAGATTGTAGAACACAAAAAAATCAAATATTTGTAATTTAAAGAAAATCAATAATCAAAATATCCTTTAAAAAAAGAAGTCTCGACTCTTTACTTTATAATGAGAAAGAGACCTTCGATAGAAATAAAAATATCCATTATAATGTATGAGTAGATTACCTTGACGAGTGAAGGATCACATCTTAAGGAGATGGCTAGGTGTAACGCGGTGTTACCGCACTTGGCTTCTCGTATCGTTGGGTCAGCGCCGTTGTCCATTAATAACCGTGTCGTCACTATCGTCGCTGTCCTGATTTTCCCACATAAAGAGCCATGTGCTTCCGCCGCTACGTGAAGAGCTGTTCTACCTTTATAATTGCAAGATAAAACAAAATTAGCCTTACGTCAAATTTTCTAACGTATTCATTTACAAATACAAAATGAAACAAAATTTTGAAAAGAAATAATTTATTTTTAAAACTTTTGATGAAAAAAAATTGACTTTATTTTATATTTTAACGCACATCTGATAATGTAGTCCAGTGTTTGTAAATATCGAAGAAACCGCTTTCATTAATTTTTACGAACCAACATTAACAGTGTACACTTATTGAAGTCCCAAACTTACTGTCATAATTGCGTTTCGAGAGATCGAAGACCGAATTCCCCTGAGATGTTTTAAGTGAAAGTAGCTCGGCAAGTACCTCGCTGTGCGTGTCACCTCTCGCCGCAAGCGCGTGGATCAATGTGTCACCCTAAAAATGTAATATTTATAGACCTGTAGCCGACTATCGCGAGCGCTGAGCGCAGCAAGGTTACCACGTTTTCTACTTAAGGATTTCTATACCATTCAATTTTTACGGCTAGATTAAGCTCGTTTTTTATCAAATTTATACGATCGCACTAAGCTTTCTTTTCAATATAAAAATCTCATAATAGTGATATATTACGGCTAACATTTACTACTTTAATGGTTCATTGTAAGTTATTTTTAAATGCTTTGTGATAAATTCTCCTTGATTACATCAGTAAATATCGGATAGTATTAATCGATAGTAAGTAAGCATAAACTTTCCATATTCCAGAATGTTATGTGAAAGTTTTAATTATCAATAAATATAATTATCTTTTGCTGGACTTTCCAGTAATACACTATCTACTAAGTTCTCTTTAATTATAATGCATAATCGATACTTTAAATAGTTTTTTCGTTCTTTTTTTCAGACTTTGTGATAAGAAAGTATCAATGTACTGGTTTAATCGGTTGGTTTTTCCGGTACAGGAATTCGCGGCGCTTATCAAAGATTATAAAATTTGTAGTGAAAGGAAAAAAATAGTATATAGAAATTACAGAACACCTAAACAAATCGGGATTTCCCACGAATCGTTACAAAAAAATTCAGTACTAAACTACTTTCGTGCTTATTTTTACGCTAATGCATGCCTATTACCAATCCGATTAAGCTTATCGGGCTTCTGAGTTGTGCAATATTCGTACAACTTGCAATTTTTATTCAAATTCAAAACATTTCCATTATATACTAAATAATCAAGGCAATCATTATCACGTTGTTTATATGCATACAAATTACATCTAAGCATTAATTAAATACAGCTCTTTTTTCATTAAACTATGTATCTCTATAGAATATTTAATAACATGGTAACTCAAATTTTTTTTTTTAATTTAATTCATTGTAACTTTTTCAAATGTAAAAGCTTTTAACGAAACTAGAATCATTGGAGACTTACACTTGATCGATATAACCTTTGACTGATGTCTATATTCTTCTGGAGGAGCGAAGCTGCAAGATAGCCGGCAGCAAAAGCCATGTTTGGGCAGTTCATAGCAGCCAAGTATAGGGCATCTTCACCATGATTGTTAAGTTTGGACAGGGCTCCGTCGACCGTAGCTAATCGCTCGACAAGGGGTGCCAGGTAAGCCAACTTCTTCTTCAATTCCGTTGGATTACCCACCAAACACATAAGTATTCTGCAAGAAAGTTAATTGTTTTTTTTTAGTTACAATGTTTATTTTAAAAACGAAGAATAATTATAGTATTTTTCTTTAATTTGAAAAGGCTAAGGGAGGCTGATATGCTGTTCTTTAGTTATTTTTCGTAATTATGCGTTTCTAGGAATTTTATAAACAGTAAGACTTTATAAGTTGTACAAAGTCTTTTTAAAATATAAAAGGGACTTTGTTTTAAAAATTTTGTAAAATTATAAAGTATTTATCAATAATATGTATATAAATGGCTATTTATTCAAAAAATTTATTAAATTTATTAAAAACTGAAGTAACTGAGTAACTAAATAACATTTTTCATTAAGTTTATTTAATTCTTTCGACGATTAAAAAAATTATTTTTTGATCTATGTAAAAGATCTTATTAATAAGTGTGAAAATAATTACTAAAAACAAAAAACTTCCTGTAGAGGAAATTTCCGTCTTCAATAACTAAAATTTTTTTATCTTTTAAAACAGTAACAGTAATCAGTTAATTTCTTATATAAAAGAATGTTTACTTTATTCAAAGAGTACTAAAAATTTTTATGATAATACTATAAAACTTGTGGCAATGTCTGAATACATGAAAAATATATTACATTAGAAATGATTAAGATAATTAACTTCAAAACGGGATTAAAGAACAAATTAAGAAAAAGAATTTAAAACTTTTCTTCAAGTTTTTATTTTTTTAAATTTAAGTTCCTTTTGATTGTTTATGGATTGAATAAAATTTTTCCTTATATTCTCTTCACAACATGATGCACTTATATTGTAAGCATTTCGCTACCAAAAAATATTAAAAAGTCGCATGAATATTAACATAACAGCGATGCATTATTTACATCTAAAGCGTCAACGGGCCAAAACAACAGTGTTATTTTCTGGACGACAATAAATCATATTGTTTATGCACAGTGCGAGCAAATATTGAATGCGAATTGCTAAAATTCAGTTTAACATTATTAAACCAATAATTTTTGACTTCCTTCTCGTCATTAATCATCTAATTGAGTAATCAATTAAAAGCAAAGCGTCGATAAGAGACAAAATTTATGTGAGTACCCTTATAATTTTCCATGCGACCTCGATAGCGATTATAATATCGCATTTATTAGTGTTATTAAATATTATTATTTTACTTTACTATTTTTAAAGTTTACAGATCAAACACCAAAAAACTTGCATAGCTAAAAATCGCTGAGGATGATAATCAAAATATTCTTCTTATTTGATCAGTCAAAAAAGTATCTTTATTATAGTTTTTCTTTGATACTATATTTCATTACTTCGGCCCCGTCTCAAATCGATCAGGTGGAACACGGATAAATTGAACGTATCGGTGGCAAATATTTCAATCAAGAGGAAAAAAGGCAAACAAGAGCGAACAGCCCTGTTTCGATAACTCTCAACCGCAATTTTCCTCATATCCCGCTTCGTCGAGCGAATAAAAACACATCCGAACCCCTAACATATCTCGGCCACCCTTCGTATTTACAGTTAACACTTACGTGTCGCCGTCCTCGTCGCTCTTGGCTAACTGGTCGAGCGGCTTCTTTAACAGGCTTTGCATGGCCCTCTGGAGGCCCGAAGGATCCGTGACTTCCTTGAGACGTTGGCTGGCTCGTGTCGAGGGTAAATTCAGGGAAGGCCAGGGCGCTAAACTGCGTTTTCTGTGCGTTCTTTTGTGCGAGCTTTTCTGTACGTTCTTTATTGTACTGTAATGGAAAATTCGGCTAATTAATCTAACGGAAATCTTTTTTCTTCGATTCTTTTAAAAAATTACTAGAGTCGGGTAATTACAATGCATGATTTTTATAATTACATGTTGATCATTTTATAAATATTGAATGAAAATGACTAGAATAATTTTGCTATTCTCTATATTTCTTTCTTATTCTAGTCTAGTTTAAATATTATTAACCATAAAAAGTATTTATTTCTAATAAATGTAACAAAAGTCAAATTGTATAAATATTATTTCGTGGTAGCAGAGTGGTAGAAATAGTATTAGACTGAAGTATATTACATAAAACTTAGGTTCAATTAAATAATTAAAAAATAATTAAAATTGAATGTTTTTGTGTTTTGCTGATTATTAATACATATTTTTCTAATTTCAGACGCATGCTTAATTATTTTTAATATTTTATGCATTATGTCGAACAGTTCTTTATCATGTATAGATAATTTTTCGACTAGTCAGTGTATATATGTTGTGTATATATTTATTAATATTTAATATTACATAACAGCTTCTGGAGAGTTCTGAAGGCTAAATTAGAGATAATAACAATGCGTTTTACTTTGACGTCATTAAGTAAGCAACTATACATGATATTCACACGACGTAAATTCAAATGCAATGGTTTGTATAAAGAACCTTAAGAGGAAACCTCATATCGAGCAGATTGTTTCCTTACCTGCAATTTAATTTTTTTAAATATTCTCAAAATGTTTAAGTTTTTGAAAATTTTGCAAGTACAGATCCATTTCCTATATAACAAAGAATATTTTTTATGTAGAAAGCCATTCTTTGTTATATATATGACATCCCCTTAATGATCTTTAGAAAAACAGTCCTGTTTACAAATATCATCTTTAATACTTTAAGCAATTATCTTTTATCTTTTCAAAAAAAAAAAAACGATAAAAAGTATTGTATAAAACATACAAAGAGCTTATTTAATGTTTTAGTTAATGTTTTAATTTAATGACTTTATTACCACCAAACTAAATCAAAATATGTTTCAATAATGAATTTTCTTCAAATAATTTATCACATATTCTTATTCAATGAAATATCAATAAAGTATGTTTTCTCACCTCTTTGATCGTTGAGAATTGTAAGACGTGACCGTTTCCGGTATTTGAAATACGCTGAAGTGGTTTGTAAAATTTAAATTCGCCATTACCGAGCTCGATTCAGAGTAGCTCTGCCATGAAGTCTGTCCCATTAATTTCCCAGACGTTGTGGTGTAATTGAGATTGTTTGCGTTCATTGTGCTATGGACGTTCATGAATTGCGGGTGATAGAACTGCGCAATAGAATATATTGATAATACTTACTATAACTTATTTTATACCTTTAAAATAATCTTTATAAGTTATAACCGATTGTGAAACGATTGTGATTAGATTTTTTAATAAGTTCAATTGATTTTTTAAATAATTGTCTTATAATATTCGAGCTTTATCTCTCAAAGTTTGTTTTGCAAGTAAATTGATCACCGATCACTTATCATTTTGTTCCAACAGGTTAATGAACAAACAAACTCTTACCATTTGCTGTTGTTGCTGGGTCTGTTGACTGGTTGAACTGCTCGAGACACCCGGGAAATTATTCGTCAGTGGAAGCTGCTGTTGCTGATGCATTAACAAGCAGTCACTATCGCACATCTTCCAGGCCTCGCTGCTGCTACTACTGCTACTATATCCCGAAGTCGTAGAGTTAGATCTTGCCTTCAGGTTCTTGGTTATTGTGTTGACAATGGCTTGTTCACCACCAACAAATCTAAGAAGCGTGTTCGTAAGATCATCCGTCGTTTCTTCGTTATCCAAACAAGGCGATGCAGCTGTAACCATCTGATTACTATTCGTCATATCACAATTTTGAGATGTCGGTCCAGCGGATGTAGTCCGGAAGTCTGGTACTACCTGGGAATCGCTGTTTTGATCATCACTGCTGAGACTGCTCATTTCAGCACGTATGATCTCGTCCACCATCTGGAGTTCGACGCTGTTAATTAGTGTATCGGAGGATTCAAAGCTGTCACGCCACGCTGGTAAGCGGTTCATTATGTGATCACCAAGCTGCTCTTCTAGATGCTGATCTAGTGGATTCTGGTAATTGGCCGGGCTTGGAGTTTCACAGTACGACTGACTCGAGGACGACGAGGACGAGGGTCTCTGGAGATTGCGGAAGTTCTGCGGCGACACCTGTAATTTTGATCAATGTGAGGCCGAGTTTTCGCAGAGCCGATGAGAATGGATTTGATGTGCTAGTTTTACCAAAATATATAAATTAGTTTTGATTAAAAATCCTAAAACATCATTCTGACCAGGCTTTAGGACAATTAGGAAATTAATTTAAGGACTCTGAGTGGAAATTTTTAAATCATTTAACACCACGACTTTTATCTCTTTTCATAAATACGCAGCAACGACCTTTCTGTTTTGATTTTCAAAACCACACTAAAGCAAGAGAGAATAAGCATTGATATAAATAGCACCCTATTATTATGTCACACTATTACCAGGACAGCAAATATTGTCGCGCTTGAAACTCGCATCAAACGAATACACACTGATTCTCTGTTTGCCTTCGCACACGAAAAACGGGCAATTCTAACTAAAACTCTTCCCCGATCATGCGCACAATAGAAAAACGCTCGGGCGTTGTGCCGGAAACTGAATCGGCATCGCTCTATTTCTGGAAAGTATACACTGATTCGTCGCGATTCCTTCCGAGGAGACCTGTACTGTTAAGGCTAGATGCGCAGGATTCTCATTGTGGTTTCGCCGTTTCCCGGAAATCGACCTAACCAAGGAGCGACGCGGATCGCAAGCTCACAAAGAGTTGCGGTAACCGTGGCCGCCTGCCTGCGAGCCTGATAATAATCTCTTTCTCAGTGCGTATTTTTTGTGGGATTATTTGCGTCAATGTTTCTCTGAGATTTCGCCACACTTTCTTCTTCCGTTGACGCGTCGCGATTATAAATAACACACCTTTGTGCTATAGTCCAAGGTGGAATTTTACGAAGTATGGCTTCTGAATTCTTGTTTACGTTCACGAAAGTATAGCTTTTATTACTCAGAGACGATAGTAAATATTATTATAACTTAAAGTTTCAGATTTTTTATATAAAATTACGAAATAACCACAACTTGATAATACTATTATACAAGTGCATAAAAGTACGAAAAATAAAATAGTAGCAATTATTGCGGTTTAAATTTGATTATTTTCTAGAAAATATTTAAATTCCAATATGTTTGTTATGACTAGGAGTAGACAAGTATTTGAAACATCGGGTTACTCGATCTAAAAATTGATTCAACGAGCTCTAGTTTAATAGATACAGGTACTTCGAAAAAACAGCTACTGTGTAATTATTGAGCTTCATTAGAAAGGGTTACATAATTGCAATTAAAATTTAAACGTCGGTTAGTTAATATGTAAATCAATTGCGTATTAAGTACAACCAAGTAAAAAAATAATCAGAAAATTGGATTTCCCGAGTAATAACACATTCCTAATCATGACATTACATGCGCTTTGCACTGCAAGGTCATAGTTTCATGATTACCAAAATACTATATATGCCTTGAAAGACGTTATCTTAATTAGAAATATTATTTATAATATTATTCCAAAATAAATTTTAGCCGATATACTATAAGCAAGCATAAAAGATTATCTATATTAGTACAGTTTAATATGGTCGTTTAAGATCAGTGAATATTAAAAATGTATTAATATAACAACTTTTCCATTATCTGATTTAGTTAATAGTAATTTGATAATTCTTGACAAGCGCATTTTAAATGATAGATAAACTAAACTTATTAAAACTTCAAATAAATAAATAATAATGATCTAGTAATTAATAATCCATGGTATAAGAAAAGAGTATTTGCATAATTATAACGAGTAGAGGACAACAGAAAAATAATAAAAAATCAGGTGCAATTATATGAAACAATTATATGAATCATGCACTTCGTATATTCGAAAAACTGCTCTGAAGGCTTGAATGATGAATTTTTGCTTGTTTGTTGATTACCCTTTCGGTAACAATGTTTTTTCTCTAAATCTGATTTCTGATTCATGTAAGATATCATTGCATTACGATAAATAACAGTTACTATTTGACTCAATGTACACATGAGAGTGATACCTACTAGAAACTAAAAGGCTTTTTACCTGCGGTGATCCCATAGGACTGCCCAGCACGTTCAGAAAGCTCGATCCGCTGCAGCCATTATTGGAACCCGGTGACTGGGCACGACTGGATGCTCGACTATCTGGCCTAGATGCTGAGGTAGCGCAGTTGTTGTAGCTACTAGCCGGTGAATCTGGCCAATTGTCCGAGGTGCAGGCCAGCGAGGATGAAGCTATGCTAGCCGCGCAGCTGATGTGCTCGGGCGTCTGAGCCTGGTTGGCTGGCTGAAAGCCACCACGCGACAGAATCTCAAGGAGCGAGCTCTCGGAATCGCAAACGGTGATCGAGGGGACGAAGCAGGGCGAGTTACTGTTGCCGTGATGATTCGTTGGCGAGCGCTCGGACTGACAGTGCTGGAGCTGCTGCTGTGGTGGCTGATGAGGGGAAAGATGAATTAGTTTATTTATAAAATAGATTATTGAGATCGTTTTGATAAGCGATTTAATTTAGCATTTAACTTGTCTAAAGTCTATTGTTAAAGGATGACATTTCTTTTTTAACCTTTTCTGGGCATATTGCTATGCAGAACATATCACTATAACTAAAAATGGACTTCAAAAGTAAAAAAAATTGATCAAAAACCACAGAAAAATAGGTGGCACTCTGAGAGTGTCACTGACCCTCAAACGGTTAATTGGTATGATAACAGCTTAGATTGGTAATTATAAGACCATAAGTCCTTTTGGAAATGCTACAATTAAACATTATTTTACTCGCGCACTGTCAAAGTATCATTTTGGAATATTCTATTTCTTAAATTACATAGAAACGCCGAAACGTTTTACTTCTATATCATTATAGAATTCAGAATATACCCGAAATTATCCTAAATACGTCAAATGAAGCACACATTATTTCCTAAGAAATCTGTTAATATACTTCATAAAGCTATTTTATTTTTCCCTTCTAAGCACTTTAATTTAATCACTTTCTATTTTAAAAAAGGACGTACCTCATTCTGAGTTTATAAATTATTAGTTCGCTATTGCGGTCACTGACTGAAGCCGTCATTACTCTTATCAAAATATGAACCGCAGATGCGGGCACCGTTTTACTTCATCGTACTAAAATAAACTCAATAAAAATTTCAGATACGTATACTTTTGCAACAGTGCTACTTTTTGACTCAACGTATTTTAATATGTACAAACAGAATAAATAATCTTAATAAAACTCCGATTTTGTAAACACATTCTCAAATTAGTATGAACCCGACCGTCCTTTGCACCTTGTTGCAAACAATTCCATCACCTCAACTGAATCAACAAGAGTGTCGACTAACAAACCTGACCAAACACACGTAGAAGGCAGCATTAACAACAAATATAGCCAGCTATTAATAAAATCTCCAGTCAAAAACCGGAATTTTTCTCCTCTTTTTTTATCATCGTTATTAAGACCAGCCCATCCGGTTTCCTCTCGACAGATAAGTAAAAGACCACGCGTGTGAATTGCATACCAGTGTCTTGCAACGTGTGATATACAGAAAAAAACCCATAAGCCTCAGGCAAACTCACCGAATAGCCAGATGCACCACTGAAGTCCGAGTGAGCAGGAGATAGGGCCTGAGTCATAGATCTCCGATCTTGACTCATGTCCGAGAGTCTGTCCAAGCAGAAGTCAATCTTCTCCCGGTACTCCCGATCAGTCAGAATCTCCTTGGCGCTGGAATCATAATCCGTGGAGTTCTCGCTCTGCTGTTGCTGCTGTAAGCCACCAATCGAGTTGGGTGACCAGCAGTGGTTTGCTTCTACGTAGGGTCTGGATCTGTTGATATGATGCATTTGTGGTCTTACAGGTCCACGCTCGATCAGACCCTCGTCGTCCTCGTCGTCGTCCGATTGTTCATCCTCGGACGACGACATGAGGTTTCTTTGGTACACAAAGTTCAATTTGACAATGTCGTCATTGTCAGTGACAGTTTTGCCGACCTTCTCATTATCCTCGTCGCTGTCACTGAGATTTGCACTTTTATAAATTTGGATTCTACTGATACCGCTGATCACATTGTCCAAGTCTGGTTGATCGTCGGAGTATTTGAGACTGTGACCGTCCTGGGAATCGGGACTGGACGAGTAGAAGCTGGAGCTCGAGCTCTGAAGACTCGAAGACATTTTGACGGCAGAGCTGCGTGGTTTTTCTATCATGTGCTCTTGCATATGGTAGCTCGTCAACTTCTTTTCTACCTTCTCTGGCAAACGAATTTTGGCCATGATCGACAAGCTGGCTATTGCACTGTAACAGAAAATTATCAAGTTCCTTTTTAGTTGTTTGTGATTAAGCATGAGAAGTTGGTGTGGTCGATGGGTCTGTTATGTGACATGCTAAAAACTTTTACGATAACTAAGTAGAAACTACAATCTAAACGTAAATTTTATAGTTGGTCTAATAATTAATATTTTTATTTACTCATTTAATCATTATTTCGATTATTTTGTATATACATCTTTGATAGTAGATTCTGATAGTCATCTATCGTTTTTATCAAAAAATAATTGAGGACAAAAAAGATTTTGTAGTTCAATCATCGAAGTAATTACTTAAGCTTTTTGACAAAATACTGAAATTTCCTACTTAGGACAACTACTTTAATGACATGATAAAAAAACTAGTTCGTGTGGCGCTGAGATCTAACATCAAGATTGTATTTGCTCATATCGCAAATCCTTAATTGCTTTTCTCGGAAATGAGAAATATTCCATTATTTTTATCACAGATATTCGTAGCTTTTGTCCAACTGGATGCATCAGAATTTATGGCCATATTATCGATAACTATGAGCAAAACAACATTGGCAACCAATGAATTCTTCCTCTAATAAAACAATTTTTCATTAATTGTTCATTTAAATTGGTATGACTTGAATTTAGTCGTATTTTCATACTACAAACAACAATTACAAAAATTGAAATTGCCTCTCCCATTAGAAGCATCGTTAGAATCATAGAAAAACGCTCACACGTGAATTTGTACGCTGTGGTATGAACGTGCAACTCGATTATAAAAATGCATCATACAGTGCAATTATAGAAGTCGATGAGAGCAGAAAAAAACTTATAAATACGATCGACAGCATCATTATTACTGCACGTGCGCAGTTTGTACGCATGCGATAGTTAACGGTCTTTAACATAATTGTTACAATATATAATTATTTCTTTAATTATTAAAAATTCGTTTTATGTTTTAGTAAAGGGTTAACTCTGTCATTTTTTTCTAGTAAATTGTTATAAACAGTAATATCATAAATTTAGCTGGAGACGAAATTTTTCTTTCTTTTAAGATTGAGTTAAACGACCTTGTTTCAGTTAATGTGAAACAACAGAAACTGTAATCAATACTATTGATCTTATCATTCATTGCCTTATTAATAAATAGAATACAAATTTTAAATGTTTACATTTAATCAAAAAACAATAGTCTTGAAAGTCTTCATGTGTGAAATCGAAATAGTTGATTCATTACTAAAACGCCATTATAATAAATTAAGAGTTAACTTTTTGATTAGTTTATAATTTTCTTTAAGTTGTTTTCAAGACTTAAATGCAAATTTGTAAACAGTACATTAGTAATAACATGACCTTCCGAGCCGAGCTACTTTGCTAGACAAGCTGTTTAAGATGCGCCACTATAAATTGCATACGAATTATGAAAGAAAAATAATTAGGTTTTCACTATCAATGAGAATTATTATATTTTTGAAATACTCTCATTATCTGAAAGCTCTTTATACGCGAGTCAAGAAAATCAAAGTTTTCAAGAAAATGTTTTGAGGAGCTAGTTTAAAGAAAACGTATTACAGGCGCCTTTACATCGCTGCACCTTGTAATTACAATAATACGGGCCTCGTTATCGCACGATTAGCTCTACACACCGCGTTGTCGCAAGAAAAGACATGAAAATATACATTGGTCTAGCTAGAGCCACGCTCGATTGACGTCAGTCTGAGCGCTGGCCGAAGAAAAATTCAACGTGTTTCCAGCAACGTGCGTACGCGCGCGAATCATTAATTGGAGAAAAACTACTCAGAAATTCTCATAATACTGGGAAACACGTGCAGCAACTCGCCGCCGCGTTACTTAATCAATCAGCCTGCTACGATAAAGTTCGTGCGTACGCGATGCTGTCGTTAAACAGGACAAAATTTCTCAAGCTGTAATGTTGCTTTTTTTTCTGCCTTTATTTGCAAATTTTCGCTGTGCTACGCGGCGCCGAGCCTACGCTTTTGACATTGCTGTTATTTATGCTGGCGTGCTGAGAGGCCGGTCACGTGCTTAGAGAAGAACTGATGCGCGCGAACAGCAAGAAATTGTTTGCCTTGTTTTCGTTGATGTAACGAGCAGATACGGCACCTTATTAATAGTGCCTTTTTTGCTTTTCAAGAGCAGACTCAAAGAAGCTTCGAATAATCAGTATTTGCACGTTACTGTGACAACACTTGGCGAATGTTTTCGCGCTAAAAGAGAGTCTGCTTTTGTAAATCTTTCGATACAAAATATATAAATTGAAAAACTTTATTCGCCTAAATTTCAAAATTTTTATTTCAGATACTATTAAAATTTACAATCTCTGTAGTTGAAAATCAAGTTTAATGGAGAAAGTGTGAATAGCTGACTGAAATTCATATAAAGCTACACAATAACATATGTATTATTCAAACAAATTAAATAAAACACAAAGACTGAATCTTAAATTTAAACTCATGGCTTCCTAGGTCAATCATTTTCATTCAAAGTTTATGAGAAAACTGTATAATTGATGCCATTAAATCGTACCTTTTTTCTTGACTTTTAATTTCTGAATTTGTCTTTAAATTTTTGAATACAATCGTTTATACAATTAGCATACTAGACAATTAGCAATGCATAGTTTAAAATTTATTAAAATAAATCTTTGAAATATTTATCAAAAGGTAAGTAATATTAAAATGCCAAAGAATCAAGATTTAATTTACAGGAGCGATCAAAATTAATTTCCTTAATTTCCCCAAATTACCTTAAGTAAAGGTTCGTGGAATTATAATTTGCTCAAAGGACGTACCTTGAAGTAACTAATTTTTAAAAAGCCGCGCAATTCCAGTAATTAAATGGAGACAATCAGTAATTTATCGTGTACACTCAATTTTGCAATGTCATATCTCTACTGAAACTTCCCTGAACTCGTCCAAATCAATCCATAACTTTAACACTCGCATAAAGGCAAACTCGCACACTGGGGAATCCCAGGTCTGCCAGGAAGATCGAGCCTACACGGCCTTTTTGCCGACTTCCGAGAACGCGCGTTGAAAATTGGCGCGTATCAACCTTTTTTCAGTTCAACTCGCGATAACAGAGACGATTCTCGTTAATCTCGTTTTCTCGCACGATACCAACCGGCGCGAGAGCCGCTGGTTGCGCAAGTGTAACGAGAAATCCGCGGGATGCGTTAAATTGTGTCGGCGGCGCACCGCGATATTCGACTTTGTTTCTCGGGAAGGAAAGGTCACTCGTTAGCATATGAAATAATAAGCGTGGCGGGCGGCAGTTCTGGCAGACGGACATGATCTGTTTCCTCCTCGGCGACCGTTGCTGTCGATTAAATTTTCCTTCCAAAGGTTATGCGCCTGCTTCTTTTCGCCGTGAGCGCCGAGGAGGTGGCGAACTTTGCATGATCGACGATGGTCTTTCTTTCAATATTTATTAGAAATCGCGAAAAATGTATCAAGCCAGATATTTCGGGCTACCGGATGGTACGCTCATTTGAATTGTAAAAATTGTTATTTTTCGATGTGGGTATTCACACTGAAAAAAATACTTGATAAGTATAACATATTAATTTGTTATATTTACCAATTGCCTTTGGCATCCGGGAGCTAACCGATTAATTGGTAAATGCTACAAAGTGTATTTTGTTAAAAAAATTTCTGTTTAAAACCAAGTAATTGTTACAATTACTTTTGTTATAAGTATTTTTTTGTTAAAAAAAAAGTTTACAAAGTCCGAGTAGTTGTCAATACAACAAATTATATTTTAACCAAGTGCTACTTTGTTAGATTTACCAAGCACTTTTTTCAGTGCACCTACCGTAAAAATTAATCGGTACGGGACAAAGCAATATCGAGTGCATTAACTGCGTCGTAAAAATTTATATAATATTATTATATCTTAGTAGGTGAATACGTATAATTATTCGCACTTTTCTGAGATATTAAGCGATACTCTGATAGAACTTTAGATAAAGCTTGAATTACCTCAGAAAATGAAAAAATAGTTTACCGTGGAATTATAGTTGTTTTTATAGTATAAGAAGTTTTATTTAAAGCAAGGTCAATATTCTCAATGAGATTTGTATATGATATTGATGATACATGATTTTGAAGCCTATCTGGGATTTCGAGAAATAATGAGTTCTATTATTAAAACCAAAGGACAATTAAATCGCGAGAAGATGAGAGGCATCGTTTGTGGGAAAGATCAACGCTCTAAATACGTAATGGGCGTGCCGTAAATAAAAGGTATTAGTCTTGTTTATTTTATCGTCTCACCTATTTTGCCGGCAGGTCGTCTTCAGTAACGTTCCACTAACGTCCAATATTCTTGCTAACTCAACTGACTCACACATTTCTGAAAATACATATACACATTGCAAAACGTTAAGCACTGAATTACATTATTTTACTTGCAGGTAATTTAGAAGCTATGTAAAGCAACGGTTAAAGCATTAATTGATGTGACTTCTTTATAATTAACCGCAAGTCTTTATACGGTATTTTTATCGGTTAATGTGCCGTA
>JAPYZA010001052.1:0-16686 GCA_030522685.1 Eupelmus azureus | reverse complement strand
AAATTTTTGCACCATAACATTTAATTTTTACAGTTATTCATTAATTTTCATTGTATTTACTACAATACAAGATCTCAGTTCAATCATAACTTCATTAAGTATCAAGCAAACTTTCCAATCAACTAATACGACTTTTCCATAGACACATGTGTACAAGAACATTTTTCTTTTGAATTTCGCGCCAAATCGACCTAACAGACCAATCCAAATCTATTCGATTCTCCATCTTCCTTTACCCACAGAGTCAGCTGTTCTCTTTTCCTATCATACACACGGTCTAGTCAAAGTCATAGCTTTGTATTTAGACGCGCATTTACGGAACGCTGCGTATAAGTCACGAGTGACACAATGGTAACGCGTGCGCTGAAGCTTGTGTTTTGAAACGTCGCTTTTGAGAAGAGAGATGAATAAACCCTGGCTCCACCGAAACGGAATGGTATTTTAGAATCCAAGGAATTTTATAGTGACAGCGCGCGTGACTATTTTTAATGGTAGAGATGAATCGGGTTTATTTATATTTTGGAATTTACGAAGAGAGCGAAGACACAGTGATGATCGCGATATGCATTCAATTCTGACCTAGATCAGAGTTAATTGATCACATTTTTGAGGAAAGAAAGTATGAATAGTGACTTTTTTACTTTCACATAGATTTTAATTTTATTATTATCGAAGCTTTCTTCCAAATTTTTGATATTTCTTTTAGAAACTATAGTTTTGGAAAAAGTGCTTATTTAAGATAGTAACCGGATCAAAGATGTAACAATATATGTCCAATATGGTACCACCTAATATTTTACGTACTTTCTACAAACAATCAATAAGTTAAGATATTGTATGGTTTCATACAATCCGTTGTAAATTAAGATTGACACAAGACGGATCGTGATTTCGTTTTAGTCACTAGAATCGCAAATTCTATTTGTGTTTTCTATTCGAGAATCAAATGACTCTAAGGCTATTAGACTTATTTTGTAATATAGATTACAGTATTATCGTATCCAGTTGCGCTCGACGGATTTTTATTTAATTTTATCAGTGTTTTAGTTTGATAAAATGCATCTTTGCCCCCCTGAGGATGGCTCGCATGATATTAATTCAGTTTAATTCAGGATTGCCGGTATTTTTAATCGCGTATCACATGATTTTTATGTTTCGCGAAATAGATATTTTCTTGAATCGAAGTTTTATAACGGATTGTATACTGTGTCATGGCATTATCTGATAAAAGGTGTATAATCACAAGTAACGTTACTACTTGAAATAGTTGTTCAATCTAATTTATTGTGTTTTCAATGCTTTCAATGTTAGTCTTGGTTTAAAGTTTGTGTTAAATTTTTATGAAGGTAATGTTTTATCTCTGATAATTAAGAAAGAGTCTATAATATCTTGTTTTAAGATATAACGTTTTTTAAATAATACGCTTAGGTCATCAAGATATTCAAACTATAGTGAATGTTTTAGTTAGTTTAGTTTTATGGTACATACAATTATTTCTATCTAATAAACGAAAAGAAGAAACATAACTATTTTATTATACAGAGAACTTACTAAAATGAGATTTTATGCCAGTTACTATAAAACGCATTTAAGAATTTTTTATAATAATTTTTCATTTTTTTAAATCATAGTTTTTAATGTTTTATCTAGAAAAATATGAATAACAAATTTAGAGACTCCAATTACAGTAAAATAAATATAAAAATAATGAATTTGTAGTATCAGTTTTGAAAAAATATTCATAAGTATTTTTGTTTACAGAAATAGATTTTTAAAGTACTGCCAAACGTTTCTCTTAATCGATAATTCGATGTATTTGTTTTCTCAATAAAGTGAAGAATGAAAAATAAATTGATTGTGTGCTTAGTCATTGCGAGACGCCGTTGCTTTTCTTGACCTTATTAAAATACAATATCGTATCAACTTTTCGGAACACATCTGTGAAAATATGAATTTTTCCGTGCACTTTTAAAGACCAGTCTAAGTTGTTTTTCACGCGTGTTTTTCTCGTCACAACAATTACAAATTATTTATAGCATTCAATTACACATTTGCAATAGCTTATTATTTCGATCAGAACAATCTAGAATATAATTTTACTTAAAGAAATTTTTATTCTAGAAATGTATTAAATAAATTTTTTTTAAATTTGTCAAAAAGAATTATGTAGATGCTTAGTGGTTTTATAAATAAAATTTTCGTCAAATGTATTCAGCCGCGGGCCGAGTCTTACATTATCCACCATCAGAGAAATTTTTTGAAAGAACTTATTTGAATACTGATAAAAAGTGTTAATTTAAATTAGAACAAACACAGTTTCGAGTTTTTAGCCAAAGATTACTTAAAATAAATAATGACTTAAGTTTTTTTATCTCGGTGCTGTCTCTAACATACGATAAGCCATTATCTTCAAATTGGAGTATACAAAGTTTGAAAAATGTTGTCGCTAATTCTTGTAATAATTATGTAAAAAAGGTCGTTTAATCCGGTTAAAACTGAAATTAAATGCGCACCTACATAATTAGCCGAGCAAATTGTTGAAACTTTCAACGACAATGTTTCTAAAACAGCTATGTCGTGCAACTACTCTGACAGCAGCATTCGCCGCGTTGGAATACTTATCGGAAGAAAAATGTTCAAATTATCAAATGTATCGGAAAAGTCCAGATCTGACCAGAAAAGTCGTGCTCTCTCGAAGAAAGTAAATTCTCAAAATCCACACTCTCCTCACAAACGCACTTTCCACTCAAATTTTGCCGCGAAAACCTTGAAACGCCGGCTCTTCACTAACCAACCAAAACCCGCAACAACCCGCCTTAAAATTTCTTCGTACCTTATCGCACTGAAAAACACACTGGCAAAACGTCTGCGTACAACCGCATACACTAAAAAGTCAAAAGAACCACGTCTACAAAAGTAATAACTAAAACAATTTCGAAAGTTCAAGCACGCGATCGAGACGGCCTGAAGAGGAGCGCGCGGCGCTCGAGATCGATAGATCAGCGGCCTTCTCGCGACTGGCTCTCGACGTTAGCGCGGCGCCCGAGTAGCGGACGATCGTGAATTCGAAGCGCGCGAGTCTGAGAGAGGGACAACTGCGTCGGCTGTCTCGTGTTTGTCTGTGTAAGTGTCTCTCATACGCACAGAGAGCGACGATCGTGCGCGTATGTATAATGAAGGCGGCGCACGCGAGATGTCCGGGTATATATTAATCGTGAACCGGTAAAACTCGTTTCTTTGGACGCGCGTAATCTGGCGCGCGCGTTTCCTTGATTTTTTAAAAGTTTGGACGTCGCAAGTGTAGAGACGCCGACAGCGACGGAGAGGATCCGTTGCTGGAGACACCGATTTCTTGCTTTTTTTTCAATTTTGTGACCTTACACGACGCTTTTGCCTTCTTTCGATATGGAAGTTGTGTCTGTTTAATGTAATTGAATGTCAATTTGCGGTGTTTACTGCTTGCGACTGGGACCACTTTTTGGAATTTTTACTGCTTTGAGGGCTTCGAAAATTAATGGGTGTACGTAAAAGGTATTATTGTCAAGGTAACAGCTGGAACGCTGACTCATATCTTGGCGAGAGTACATTTTTCGATGCATCCACTTTAACTTTCTGCATTTTATACGATTATGCTTATGAACTGAATATCAAAACAAATATCTTCGCTTGGATAAAATAAAATAATAAATTTTACTTATAGTAAATAAATAAAAATTTTGAAAGTAATTTAAAAATTATTAACAAATAATTTGTAAACCTTGTAGTAAAATAGCAATTATTGATTTTGTGTCATTTTCATCAAATTACAATTATTAAATAAATTTTTATAAACTTGTTTTATTCATATAATTTTTTTACACAATTTCTTGTGATTTTCGTGCCTACTTGTCAGGCTTATCGTTTTTATAATGTTGCATTTACAATTCAATATGCTTAGCAAATTTTCATTAATCTGCAGTTGAATTTTGAAATGTGAAAGCTTCATACATTAATACATAACATTTTTGTGACGAAATAAATAATTTTAATCATTGCATACGCATTAATGATAACAGGTCTTTATCTAAAAGGTTTGGGGTTAATCGAGCTATGAAAATTATCGACGACACAGATTCCACCAGAATTTTTGACGCACTCATTCAGTGCCGAATGATTTAGCATTTTTTATTAATTTAAATTAATAATAACGTTTCAAAACAAACCTTAAATATTAAAGGGGCGAGTTTTAGAGAGTATCTGTCTAAATTAAGTTACTAAATTAAGTTATTAAATTTTCATAATGACTTTTGAACATATTTTAAAATTATAGCTATATATAGGACCATATACTTGTAACTCTACGTCTTTTCTATCTAAAAAAAAAACATCACAAATCTAGGTAAGTGAATCAATTACAATATGTAGATATTGAGGTTAGTCTGGCCAAATTCTATAACGATAAGGCTCTACAGTTTATTTATTTTCGTCATTTTATGAACGAATTACCCTTCATTTGATGCGCTGAAAAATTCATTTTATTTATTTTTATTTATTTACTTAGTTATCACAAGAACGAATACGTTGTCTAAACCACATTTTTAATAATCATCTTATTAAGCACACTTGGTCACAACTCTATCTGCCGGAATGTTAATTTGAATTTTTGAATTTTCGTTGAGGTAAGATTATAAAAACAATCTTTGTCTCGCTCTTTCTTATACTTTACTTTCTTTTAATGGTCTTGGACACTATTTAAAGACTCCGTTTTGCCACAATCCATGCTTATGCCATATAGGAATTTTTTGTATTTTTTTTTGACGGAAACATATAGTTGGTCGGAGGATGTCACCACCACAACCAACTGGACCTACAGCTTATATGGAATCCGAACCACTAGAGTTACGGTGTTGATTTTAGCACATAAACTTTTTATGAAATGCTCTTTCTTATGGTCAAACACGCCGTAACTAACCTTACCTCAATAAAAATTTAAAAATTCAAATCAGCATTTCCGCAGATAGAATTGTTAGCAAATTTGCATACAATAACAACGAAAATCGAAGATTTCTTGAAAATATTTGCAATATGGAATATAGTTTTTCAAAATTCGTTATAAGAGTAAAATGTTTGTATTTAAAATATGCACAAAAACTAGTCAATCATTAACAAGGTTTTTTATTTTTCAAGTGGAAAAACTTTATAAAATATTCGTTAAAAAATAAATTTTAAATTCAAACTTATGTTTTCCAATTTTTTATTTAATCATTTGTTTTATATTTTCTTAATAAATTTAGTTGGGCATATACTCTTTTTTCTTAAGTACGTGTTTACGCATCGGTACATAATTAAGTTTCATAAATTTATCAGATGGTCTGAAATAATAAAGTAGAAATACTTGATTTATCTCTCTTGTTTTTTATCCAATTATTGTAAAATAAGCAAAAAATAAATAAGTGTCTTAGGCATTTTTAAAATTACTTCATAATTTCTTAAATTATTTTTTACACACGTCAGGAGTAAGAGACGTCAATAGCTGTTATTTAATTTTATTTACATTTTTAGCTTTGTTTTTCAGTCCTGCATTTTTTTCACACACTTTTAATAAAAAACAATAGCTTTCCATTTCGCACGGTTAATAGAAAAGTCATAAAATTTTGCAGGCTCGAGTGCAGAAAAATTACGTAAAAAATGTGAAAAAATCCTTACAATTTGTAAGAGAGCATGCAAATTATTTATGTATTTCTTTTGATGTCATATAATACTGCACTTTTTTTCTAAATGTTGAAAAGTGAAGCCTAGAAATTGAATAATTATAATTCATTAGAAGATAAAGTTTAAATTTTATTTTTCATTTAAAAGAATTTCCATATTTCTTCAGATTTGTGCAAGACAAAAATTTTAGATATTCTATTATAAGAATAAAATTATCATTTTTTCCTCTATTCTAATATACCATTAAGAATTCGTACATAAAGAAAGTAAACATAATTACAGAGAGAGACGGAGAGAGACAAGTGAAGTCAAATTCTCTCTCTCTCTCTCTCTCTCACTCTCTAATTCTATTATATACAAGAGATTTTAGAATTCATTATTAACTCAACTCGTCCACGTGTTTCATACCTGCTTATCTCTAAGCACACTCAAACTTCTTCATTTCATAACGGATAAGTATATTACAATGCTGAAGGTTAAGTGCTAATTATTACGAAACTTTAAAGAATATTTTGTCACGAGTAAAATGTAAAAAATTTGATAAATAATTGAACTAGGGTAAGTGACCTTATGAAGTGAATAGATCGAATATTTGGTATTAAACTAATTATAAATTTCAATGTAAGTGCAAATTGATTAATTGTTTTCTATAAGACATCGTAGTATTAATTTATAAATAATTTTCTAGCAAACAATGTATCATAATAATAAAAGCAATGTATCATAATTATAAATTTGTATAAAGCGATCATCAAAATGTTCAATATACAAGAAAATTTCTTAAAATTTATTTTATTTATATAAAAATAAAAAGTTGATGTTTATAAATAAAAAGATGATGAGATATTGAAATAAAAGCAAATAATATGTACAGTTTTCAAATTGTTATTGAATTTGCAACAAACTGTTTCAATATTTTTTCAACTTAAATCCACATACAAGTATATTTCAGTTTACGATTCAATATGATTTTTTTTAAATATTATTAATTACAATGATCATTCTTGTACTTAAATTGTACACCAAGTAACACCTTCAAAAATTATCCTTGATACAAAATTAATACAATCATAATTTTTATTTAAGGCTTAAACTAATCAATAATATTTCTTTTCCAATCTTTCGCGTACTTTACGCCTTCCACGATTTTTACTTTCTCTCTTGTACTCTTAGTATTTTATAAAATCAATGAAAAGTGCACCCTTCCTTATCCGATGTCTATAGAGTAATTCAGCAACCTTTCTCCTCGCGTCTCTTTTCTCCCTTAGCCAACTTTCTCCCGTTTCTCCTTCGACTCTTTGCCGTATTATGATGCGACTATCTGGAGTCTTCTTTGGCTGTTTATTCTAGCTGTTCTCGAGCCTCACAACTCCCATCTCATAATGCGTCCGCGTGCGGGAGGGGAAGATTCTTCGCTCGCCGACGCGAATCGAGTTCTGAGGGCGCGACACGCTAATTTTAGCGGCAGCGGTACCGGACAGCCGGAACAATTATATACCCATGCGCAGAAGTAACGCAACAAGAGGAAATGGAAGTGAGAGAAGCCGAGCCGAGTTGTGTATGCGATGAGAACGTAGCGCGTGTTTCAATTTTGGAAGAGCGATTAGCCGCAGGCTCTCGTTCGCTCTCTGGCTTGTGGGTGGATGAAAAAAAGTTTTGCTGCTCGTGTTGTGGAGGACGGTGGGCAAAGATAAGATGTAAGGAGAGAAGAACTCGGAGGCGTAAACGAGCATGGTGTTTTTATTTGCCTAGGAAAGTGGCGAAAAGCGGAAAAGCGACTGGTCCTTTTCGTTTATTTATAGAATGAGGATGCGAAGTTTTATGGAAATCATACAAATTTTCAATCTATTTTAAAACGGACAAAAAATTAAAGCCGTTTAAGCCGAACTTTTACACATGAATCAAGTGGTAATGCAAATTATAAGCATGAGAATTAAACTATAAATAAACATCCAATTAAAAAAAAATTTGAATAATAGGATTCCTTATACAAATTCAACTAATTATTACTTGTTAAAAATTAATGTTGAGTTGCATGGAAAAATATTGTTTCATTTTTTAACGTTTGTAAATTTTTATATAAGCTTTTGACTTGTATAAGGACTTAAATGGTAGCTAGTTCTTGCACCTTAAATTGGCTTTTTAAACAACTGTCTTCTATATATCTTCATAAACTTGGAGAGTTCGAGTCGAACAAAGCTTTTGGACTTATTAACATTACGTGTTAAAAAGCACGTAGTGCATGTAGGCACATGTTGAAAAAAAAATAGAAAAAATGATTTATATAATCATTTTCAAAGTTAGATACAGATATGATAGATTATAAATCTTCTAAATATGTAAAAGAAATATTAATTTATTTAACTTTTATTGTTTATTTCCAAATAGAAAAAGTGTTCAAGGAACCCCCGATATCCCTAATATTAAAACAATACTAGCCGAAATGTATGATAATCTAAATAGTTATTATAAGAAAGCTTATAACAATAGATTCAAGTTTGAACCAGATCTGAGTTTTTTCTATCGAGTAGTTCCATTCAACCTAATCTACATAATTTAATACTTGAGATGTTATCAATTTTAACTTTCTTCAGGGCCACATTGTAATGGCACAGCAAACAATGATAAGTATATAATATGTTAATTTATGACAAATCTTAGTTTCTTTGACGCTTAATCTAATGTTATTTGAACACAAGAATTTTTTTATAAAGCATTTTTTTTCTTGAACAAGTGTATAAATTTAATCTTAGAACAATAGAAATATTATGTAGTTACGCAGAATATTTGGTAAGAACAAAGATAATCATAGATTTTATTACCATAACGGATAAATTTTTTATTTAAAAAATATACATAGTTCATTGAACAATGTTAAAAAGATACTTTGGAATCTCGCACATGACATAAAGTTAACTTATTACATAATTTATCTAAAATATCAAATATGTCTGAATATACTTATGTGTATATTGTTTGATGAAAAACAGTGATGTTTGACATTACACCATACATTCCACAATCCGAATTACTTTCATATGAAATAACAAATTTGTACCGTAAAAACAGCTTTTAATAGCCAAGAAACGTTTTTGCATTAATAAAAAAGAAGATATGTCAATTTACATTAACCCAAATTCCACCAATGGAAGGTCTCGGGAAATACAGCGCGCGAAATAAATTTACCCCGTCTGGATTCTTCTCGAGCTTCGAGCGAACACCTTGCCTGTGCTTTAAATAAACTAAAATCCGCTGATTCTCCGCACACACATAGTTCAGCAAACATTTTTCGAATACACAGATTTTTGCGCAACCTCTCTTTAGCACAATTAATTTATAGCCCAGCGAACAAAGCAACTCCCCCGGCTATTAGCGGTTATTGCCTCTTGCTTTTTAAACAACAGAGAGCACCTTATCAGCAAGCCGATGATTTCTTTCCTTTCCAAATCAACCTTCTAATCGCCCATCGTAATATTAATCGCCGCTAGAATAAAGAACGACAGTGTAAACGGAATTTCTGCTCGTTTTTCCCTTCAGCATTTCGGGGTTACTCTGGTAGAAATGGATTTATCGTATCGCCTCCACTACGCCACACGCGAGCTCGCCCAGTCGCAAATTAATTATCCGAGCCCCCAAGGCAGTTATATCAGCTGATGGTGGTAGAGGGAGGAGGAGGAGGAGGTGGAGAGTCGAATAATGAAGAGACCTCGTGCGTGCGTGTGTGTATACGACAAAAACGTGTATTCAAGTTTTTATCGGATCTCGCGCGCCCGCGCACTCGTTGCCCGGTCATGTTGAGTTATTACAGCGTCTGTAGACAAACATTGACTCTTTAGCCCCACCGCGATGCTACGGCTTGTACAGTAGGTGTCAAAAGTGAGTTGACTTTTTTTTTCGTTATTTTGCGCCGTAACCTGTTAACTGTTTTGTGAGCTAGGCTTTATATATGCTCGTAAAGAATCCGTAAGGTATCTTAACGTTCACACTATGAGTTTTCAGTTTTATTTTTTATTTTAACGGTATTTCAATTTATGAATTCTGTCACGATTTATTTTTGATTTTCTACAAAATGTGGCGTGATATTTGTTAATCGTTAAATTTGACTAACTGTGATTTAGAATCAATAAAGATAAATCGTAAAATGTGGTCTATAAAAACATTCAACTTATCATTGACAAAAATAACTGAAGTGATTATTATTATTTCAGAAAGGGGCTAAGTCCAATGTTATTAAAATAGAATATAACCTCTTTTTAATAAACGGTTCATTTATCTTCAGATTATTTATATGTAAACAGCCAGTTTAATTCTTCGATTAATTTAAAATTTTTCAATTAGAATAGTACTTGTACGTAATTGACTTCCATTTGAAATTAAGTAAAATATTCCAATGAGTATCAAGTTTTAATAAAAAAAATTTTAATATACTAAAGTTGTTGATAGATATCAGGTGAGTTTACGTCAATCAATATACGAGCCACGAAACGAGAAAGCGCGTATACCTTATGTCACGACAAATTTATTAAAATGTTCATAGTGTATACAAATATATAAAGATAATATTCATTTTTATGTCCATATTTAAAATACTATGATAACATTTTTATTGAAGATAATAATTTGAATTTTTCGAGTTATAATATGAATTTAAAATTAGATATGATATTGAAGAAAGGTTTTAGATAAAAATAAACCTTGATCAATAACTTAGTTTTTACTACTTTCGAGGCTACTTTTACGTATAAAAAACCGAAACCTTGATATAACTTAAGAGAAAGTTATATATTAGCATACATAATGTATTTGAACCTCGTGATTCTCAAAATTAGTTGTAGAAATATGTAATTGAAAGTTCTAGCTTAAAAACATTTTTTTTCTATTGTAGTGCATTTTACGCATACCTCTATAAAAAATACAAGCATAATTGTTTTATATACAATTAAGCCTACATAAAATAATTTCATCTCGTAATGCAGTGGTAATTAAATTTTTCTAATTTGCTGACAAGTTAAACTTTATACTCGCTGGTTTCATCAATAAAATTGACAATGATATTACTTGAAAGTTCCTTTAAAATATATAAATTAATTTGTGGTTCGCATGTATAAGCGCATAACTCAACAAGCTAAAGCATGGTTAAAAATTTTAATACGAAAAAATATACACCAATAATTAAAAGAACTTGTTTGCGCTAAAATGAATCAATAAACGCGTATCATCGTCAAGGGCAAAGGCCGTAAAAATTAACAAGATATCTCACCTTCAAAATACGTCGATCATAAAGTACTCCATCCGCCGCTCCATTATTAAGCAAAAGCACACAGAAAAAAGAATTAATCAAAGAAAAATGAAGTCCACGAGCCACGTAGAATCGTGTATGTGTGTTTGTATTGTCAAAGTGTCATAATTCCAACGACTGTAATAATTGCTTTCACGGAGTCACGAAGCATGCGTATTGCTTATCACGTGCTTTTAAAAATGACTACACGCACTAGCAGCCGCCATGGAAACACACACATCCGCAGAGACACAGACGCGTGCGCATATGTAGATGCGAGCTGCGAGAGCCGCGTCAGCGCGTATCAGTCTGCGCGCATGCGCCGTAGATCCCCTCTCTCCTTCTCGCTCTGCTCTTGGCGTAGAGCGCGACTCTTGAACTCGCGCTCTCTTCTCTATCTCTGTCGCTCCCGTGCAAAGTTACATACTTGTGCGCACAATGTTGAGCAGAATACAGAATACACACTTGTGCACTGCCGCATGTATGCTCACACGTTCAAGTCTCACACAAACTCACATTTTCGGTCAATCCCCGCGTCCATATCGGTGATTGATCGATCACGCACTGAGCACCAAAATCGTCGACACTAAGTATTTATCGAATTGTTATCTGCAAGTCGACAACTACGTAGACGGCAAATTTATCGCGTTTAGTCGCGAAATCACAAGCGCGGCTACTTTATGTGTGCGCAGTATGTTTTTCGAAATCTCACTGACAGTTGTGTGTGGCGTTCTTGGGCTTGCTAACCCTCTCTCTCTCTCTCTCTCTCTTACGCACTGTCTCACTCTACCTCACACTGTCTCTCACAAGCGATGCGCCGATCTCGGTGACGGCGCGGCCAGTACTAAAGCTTGCCGCGGCCTATTAAAGTGGGGAAGCCTTTCTCGCTTACACGCTCCCAGATCTGGTTGTGTATGCGCGCACAGACATATTGATAGAGCGAGAACATGTGAAAGAGCACGCGCTCGTCGATTGGAGTGAAAAAGAGAGAAAACTGAAACGGCAGGTGACCCGTGCGCTGTTTTGCACGTACACATAAGAATGAATTTGCGTATAAAGAAACCGTTTCCGACGCACACGAATTTGCCCGGAGAAGAACAACAAGGATTTTCGAACGAAAGAAAGAAATTCAAAGTAGAGTTGCGAGAGAGACGGTGATTTGGCATTGAGATTTTTAGCGATTATACGCGACTCGCGTTCTTGAGGAACCGGTATGTATACTGTATCTCCCGATGCCTATATAAGTGGTTTTGTACATTTTTGGAAAATGGTGGCGAAGAGGCGTGCTCTCGATGATTGTTACGTTGCTACCCGACTCGGATTTCATTTGTTGAACTTTTGTTGATTTAACATTTGTTAAACGTAAAGATTATGTGTGACGAAGTGCTTTGTAAATGTTGCATCGCAGATAATGCAATTCTTGTTTGAAGAAGGATTTTGTAAACTCGTGATACTTTTGTCTAAAATAAAGTATGTGATGGATCTTCAAAAAATATTTTTAACAAAAGACTTAAAGGTTTGAAAATTTGTTTAGAGAATTAAAATTTGAATAAGACGATAAAAATGTATACTATTATAAAAATACTAAATCTTTTTCCATATGCTTTAGCAAAGGCTTGTCAAAATACCGGACAAAATTTATGAACATGACATTGCATGATCTCAGAAATGAATTTTCCATTATAAGTGATAATGTCTCTGTTATTCTCATGTCATTCCTTATCCAATATAATAATTGTTGTATTATTCCATGTAAGGTTATATACATAAAAAAATACGCAAATGTATTTGAAGAAATCAAAAAAAGTTGAAAGCTGAAAATTGGCAATAATGTATTTGTTAATGAAAAATTAATTTAAAATATTGAGCACTGATAAATCAAATAAGGTTGTGAATTATTTTTTTTTTTTTTTTAATTTAATTTATTTCTTGTTAAATGTACCTTCATGTATTAAACTCGGTAAACTTTTAAAAATTTAAAAAGAAAACTAATATATAAACGTTTTATTTATTAAGAAAAATTTTTTAATTTATAAAAATATAAAATATCACTAACGTAAAAAAAAGAAATAGTAAGTTTTCAAAATGTCTCATACTTACCAGGAGAGAGAGTATCACACCTTCGGATCTCAGATCTGAATGAAACTTTGGGATATGTTTTTAGGTATCGAAAAATGAATGAAGCTACAGCCATACAGTCTAACGCTTCAGGATACTCAAGTTACGGACGTTTGTAGATTTATTTTAAGGAAAATTATTTTAAGCAGCATAAATAACGAAGAGTAACTCTCAAAAATATCATTTTATCATACATTTGATATGAAAAATCTGCATAATTCGTTATTTTGAAATAATTACAAAATTCTTTTTTGATTGCTTAAATCTTTGATGTAGCTCAATTTTTGAAGAGAATATTATAATAACATTTTTTATGCATTTCTATTAAACCTATTACATAATTCTATTACATAGTCCTATTAAAATCTGCTAAATCTGATTACAAGCATGATGGTATTTAAAATCGAATTAAGGTGTTTATACTACTAACAAAAGTGCGTTAAAATTGCTCAAATAGTACGTCAACTTTCAAATCTACTGAATGATAAGTTTTTGTACCTGTGAATTATTACCGTTACCATGCATTATTTACTCGCCGAATTTAAATTTATCACGAACATTCTGCGTGTGTTTCTGAATTATGCATAAATTTAATAAAAACTTAAACCATACTATAAACTAATTTTAATGTCGAAACAATAACGACCTGTTCAGTAATGGTGACTATACTTGATTCTCGCGCTCGTTTATTATATGACCAATCAGAATCGTGCCCTAAAGGATTCAACTTACTGTGATGCTTTTTCTAAAAGAGGATTTGAAACTGATTTTTATTAATTATATGTATTTTTCGTAAAATGAATTTATCTAATAATAAATAAAAAATAGTATTTCAATTATAAATCAAATTATATAAAATCAAAATATTTATAAAAAAATTTTAACGTCACAAATTTTAAAAATTTTAAAACTCAATATTTTATCTTTTATATAAAAAGTATATGAATTTCATGATTGTAAACACCCTAAATCTGATCTCGCACGGTTTTATGTTATTTTCTAATCACGTATCAAGAGTGCTTATACAAACTGTTTTGAATCGGTGGAGTACTCTCTCTGTCTCTCTTTCTCCCTCTCTCTGTCTCTCTCTCCCACTCGCTCTTTCTGCGTCCCTATCTGTTTTTTTTCTCTCTTTGGCTCGCATCTCGCATGTGCATATACATAAAAGCGCTCAAGCGCCTGTGTCGATCATCCGTCAGCCATAGATGTATATACACAGAAACTGGCATTATGATGCAAACTATCGCGCCCGCTACAGAGAGAGAGAGAGAGAGAGAGAGAGAGAGAGAGAGAGAGAAGTTAACTGGCCGACGACGTATGTATATTTCGTATGTATGTATATAGAACAGAGCGGTAGCACGCGCGAATTTATCTCTGGTGTCGGCCGATTGCGTAATTGTGCTCGATCGAGCACCAGCGCGATACATATATATACACATATATACTAGACTGTGCACACAAACATTCATACTAGATAGATACAAGAGTTGTATGTGTATTTGAAGGAGACATGAAGATAACCAAGTATTAGCTGCACGCGAGAATTATGTGCCGGACGACAAAAAGTTAGCAAGATAGAAAGATATAGCGTGAAATGGTGGCGGGAATGAAGAAAAAATTTAACTAGGACGGGGATGAAATGAAAGTGGTTGAAATGTTCGTTTGTGAGATGTGAATTGAAAAGTTTTGAAATCAAAGAACAAAAGTAATAATATAGAGAGGTTTTGAATATAATAGAATAGTTTTTTGCTGAACTGTCTGAAGCAAATGTTTTTTGACGATTATTCACTTAGACAGAATGTAAATAGAAGTCTATAAACAATAAGTCAGCGATAGTAATAAGATGAAAATTCAGCAATGATTTTTCATGTTTAAAATGGTTTAATATCCTGCAAGTCAATTGGAAATTAATATAATTTTTTAAATAAACTTTTTATTTACATAGCAAGAACTGATTTAAGATATAATAAACTTAATCGATGTTTTGACGTGCAATACCTCTAGTTATAATTAAATTTTTATAATAGACATTAATTATGTGAAATTTTTATTACCAGAATGGCTTTGCAATTATTGTCCGTGAATTAAAATTCTTACTGACGTGTTGACGCACGCACACGTGTAAAACATGTTTTTGTAATTTAATGATTTTTCTATTTTTAAAATTTTTTTAAATTTTAATTTTTGAAATTATTTTAACAACTGAGATTAAAATTAATATTGAATATGTTATTCACTATGCATTAAAAAATTCTTCAATGTATAAAAATAATTTACAAGAAAAGTATTCTTTTATAAATAATTTTTTTAAATTATTCACCTTTAGTCAATTAAGGGGACAAACCACCTTTAAGACCTGAAAATAAAAAAAATCATTATTTAAAATTTTTTAACTTAATTTTTAAAAAATGAAAATACTTCATGAATGTGGGGGAAAATACTTTTATTTTAAGCAGTTATGTGCTATTTAGCAACATATCAACATCCGATGTGTCGCATGAAATTGTAATATGAACAAACAATACGTGTGTGTTGAACTGGTATATGTCACTCCAGTGCAAAAGTACTATAGATTAACTAAAAGAATGTATAGGAGCACCACTTGATGAAAATACAAGAGGAAAGACAAGTAAGATTGCGCGCTGCATGCAAATATACGTTAGATAAATACAGGAATAGAGAGGACGGTTCGCTGAATCGAAGTTTTCTGGAAAGATTAATGGAGATGCGCTTTTATGGACGCTCTTTCTTTTTCTTATGTTTTCTATTTTGATCAGATGAGGAAATACAAAGTCGAATAAACCTCTTTTTTCATTGTTCGACGAATTCGTTTTAATACGTATTGTTCATCAAAAAACTTTTTGAAAAAAATACTGGGTTAGGATAAAACTAGCGACAGGTGTGTCATTTTTGCCATGCATTGAGAAATTCACGAAGCCGGTTAGAGAATTTTTAACATACCAGTCTGTTGCCATACATTTATCGAATATAAAGTTGAGGTGCCAAAGTCCGTGAATAATATATTATGAAAGGAACTCATCAGCTAGTTATTTAAAAATAGTTAAAATATCGCAACGTATTCATAAACACAAAATTGTAGGAAACGTTACGAATATGTTTTTATTATTCTGTTAATTACTTATACTCTTGTTTTATTTTCACTATTCAATTAAGCATCAATGAGTATGTTGCAAAAAATTTGAGACTGATTAATTATAAACGTATTATTTAGTCTATTCAAGTATTTTGAAGTTTCTGTTATAGAAACTGCTAATTTGAGTTAAATTAGCATTAACGCAGGAAGGTATTTATAGAAACTGAATCTGACTATAACTGGTTAAAATTTGTAAAATGCTAATAAAATTTGTACTTAATTGGCACTTTCTTATCTTTTCATGCAATCTGCATTTCAAATATTTGACAAAGTCGAATGAATAAAACAAAGAATAATTTTTACACGTGTTTCTTTTATTTTTTAAGAATATCTACAGAACAAGAATATAATGTACAAGAAAGTGCTGAATTATTTGCTAGGTTTTTTAAGTCTACGTATAGTAATAGTGTAATTTCACCTGTAATTCCAAACAACTGTTGCAATA
>JAPYZA010001051.1:0-23241 GCA_030522685.1 Eupelmus azureus | reverse complement strand
TTGATTTACATAAACTCTGGGATTTTGATTTCATCTTTTAAATTACAACAATCAATAATAAGAATATATTTACATTACACCATAGATTGAATTTGTAATAAAGTCAATCTATCAAAACTCACCGTGTGAAAATGCCTGCGCAGGGTGCGCCGATGCGCCCTAAAATTACTGGGCTCATTCCCAGCCGGCGATTTCTGCTTGCTGTTGCCCTTGTGGTACTCGCCCGCACTCACCGCGTCCGCAGTCTCAAGACTGCGATGCCGCTTGGCTATCACGCAGGAGATGCGCCCGTAAACGTAGAGCATGACGAGCATCGGCAGAAAGAAGCTGCCCATCGCCGAGAATATCACATAGGACGAGTCCATGTTGTAGGAACACTTTTTATCCGTCTCGACGGCGTTGCGGGCGCGAGGAAAGCAGCCCAGCAGCGGCGGCGAGGTGATCGCCCCGGCCAGGATCCAGACGACGACGATCATCAGGCCGGCCAGTCGCTTGCTGCGGCGCCGCCGGCTGTAGATCAGCGGTTGCGTCACCGCTAGGTATCTATATAAAAGAAGAGTGGATTTGGTTTAGTTGGGGATGTGCTTGTTTTTGCGTGGGATTGGGATTGAGTGTTGGTATAAAGTATTGATAATGTTTTTTTTCTTTGGCGGTTGCTGTTGATGCGGACAGGGGGCTTATTGTGCGCGACTTTTGTGAATTTTTTATGATATTTACGAAATACGCTTAATGATACTACAAGTATTGTAGAATATGGACACCGATGTCAACTCAGTGAAATAAAACTCCTTAACACTCGGTGATGTTAGGTAAGTATAAAATTTCATGCGCTTGTACGTCGGAAATTTACTGATAAATATTACTTAAATACCGCTGAAGAAGCAGGTATTCAAATTCACGTAGAAAATACGATTGGCTAAAGAACCCGCTGCGGTGGAAAAGTAGAGGAACTTTATAACATTTACTTCGAATAGACTGCTGTGAGGGCATTTTAAAATTTAAATCATCCCCTCCGAACGGTATTTTGTCCTTGCGGCAAACACGAGTAGAATTTCCGAAAAGAACTACAGAAGGAACAGAGCGACTTAATAGAAATGCAAAATGTTTCAGCGTTTTCTTCGACAACCCATTTATATACAGTTCAATACTGAAAAGCGTGACTGACGAGTAGACTTTATTTAACAGATCACAATAACGTAAATTTAAATCTTAAAAAACAATTATCGTGTTATTGATCGATTGAGAAAATGCAATAATATCTAATTTAGCTTTTCATTAATTAATAAGCATTGTCTTAAATTAAATTATTGCCTACGTTGCATAGGTTCTTTTTGTTAAAAAAAATAATAAATCGGTGCACAATAACAATAAAGTCTTCGACCATCTCGTTTGAACATAGAATACCGAGAAAAGTTCCTGAAAATTTTCATATTTATTCATATATATTTAAAAATCTTGAGGTTTAAAAAGAAAAATTGAAAAAATAATTTGAAAAGCGCAAAAATATTTTATTCATTTCAAAATTTAGCAAAAATATTTTTAAAATGTAATTTAAGAAAAAATTACTTTGCTTAAAGAAAATTAGCCCGTTAAAATTGATAAATATTTTTTCAGGAATTTCCATAATTTATTGCAATTACTTGTAGTTATTTATTCCAATAAAGAATTATAAATATTTTAACAACTACTTTTAAATTATAATCTTTTTTAAATGTTCTTCTATTAAGAAATTTTTTAAAATTATTTTTTATAAGTTTCATGTTCTCAAAGGACGCTCGTTAAGTATAAATTCAAATATTTTCATAAGCATTTTTCCGCACTGTACTTATCTATTTTTGAAAATATCGTACATATACATTCTCGTATACGCGCGGGCAAACTCGTGAATCATGTGCCAATGGAGAGAAAATACGCGGCCGAACCGCATTGCGATGCGACCTCGAGGCTAGCCGGGCCTGAATTATTGTGTGTCAATTACATAAATAATTGTTCAATGATTTAGAAGCTGTGTACCCTTTATCACGCTGTTTTGTCGCCATAGTATTAACACACATATAATAACGCCTCAATTTATACAGACATTATCTAACTAATTACCAAAAAATGTGTCAAACATTTTTTGAAATGAAAATCACTTTAAACTCCAAATAAAATTAAATCGCTCAATCAATCGTCAATTAACCCCGTCGCAATTCAACGAACAAACACGTATCAAATAAAACAAAAACAAAAAAAAGCAAGCAAACGATCAATGAAAAATCGAACCCAATCCCCTCCCGCGCAGAAAACCACTAACGGCCGCCAATAACCCGAAAACACTCTATTAAACGCATCCGCCCCTCCCGGGCTCCGGCGAAAGTCGTCGACGTTTTTTCCCCGGCTCCCCTAAATTAGCCCGCCCGCGCGCGTATAAATCAGCAAGTCCCAGAGCGGCTGCAGGCGTGCGCAAACAATGCTTTATCACTCGACCGCAACGCGCGCGGGGGTGGGAAAAGCAGCGCGCCCTTCCCACTCCGGCCCCCCTTAAAAGAGCCGTAATTGAGGCTGGCTCTCTCTCTCTCTCTCGTTTTTCTCGGCTTACCTGTCAATGGAGATGGCGCAGAGCGAGAGTATGCTGGCCGTGCAGAGTAGGACGTCGAGCGAGACCCAAGAGTCGCAGAGCAGCTCGCCCAGCTCCCACGTGCCGCCGTTCAGCTGTAGGGGAGAGTTGAAGAATTTTGAGAGGATGGATGTTTATGTAAAGTGGCGACTGATGGAGGAGCGCGGATTGTCGAGATTTTGATAGAGAGATGATGGAGTGGGTGGGGGGTATGTGCAGGGGATGTATGCAGGGTTGGTTTAGTTTGCTGATGTGTGGAGCTGGTTTTGGAATTTGTGTGTGTGTAATGTGATTGTCGTTGTTTGTTGGAATGTTGCGAATTCGATGAACGATTATTTTTGGTTGAAATAATTGGAGTGCTGTGTTTTATCGAAGAAAATGTTTTAACCAATGATTGTAAAACATTTTACAATGAATTTAAAGTTTTATTAACAATAGTAATATATTGTTTACTTAACAAAAAATGCTCAATATTTATTTTTTCTATGTGCTTTTACGAGAATTATTCTAGTAACAATGAAAATTTTTCTTAGTGTAAATAGTCTACATGAAATGTTGATTTTTGTTAATGTAATTCATAAGGTTTAATCAAATTTTCGAATGAAAATATATACTTATTTTTATTTATAATCAAAATTCAGTTTTTTTTTTCATATCACAGTGCATATGACAGAATTTCATCAAATATGCATAGCACGTACCTTCAACATCTTGTAAGATATAAAAATTTTTTTAATATTTTCATATTGAACATTTTTGAAAAATTCTTTTTATTTATTAAATTTGTATTTTAAAATAATTTTACCTAATATAATGAAAATAATAATATGAATAAAAAAAAAGATTCTCTATATTCTAAAATGTAAATTGATATTTGTATGAATTAATTTCATCGTGCAAAATCATAAAATTAGAGACTTTCCGCAAGCATATTCAGAGCAAACTCCAGCTAAGCCGCCGATAATTAGATTTTAACATATAATCAGTAGTTCCATTAAGACAGTCACTATAGTACTACAACACTTAAATGTATTAGCTGTATACGTTCCGTATATTGTTGTAATAACGATTATTTTTTTTAAGAGCACAAAGAAAAGCCCACTCTACTTTAAAACACGACGGAAGAATAGCACGAGCCACAAAAAAATGTCTATTCAAGCGCGCATAGTGCCAAGAAGCACAGAATAAACCTTTAGCATGGCTTCGAAAATAATCAGACTAAAAGCATCTTAATATCATCGTAAATAATACGACGCAAATCTTCGATGTATATGTCGTTTTCGCCCTGACGGAATATTACAATTACCCGAAAGAGGTACTTTTTGCTTTTATAATACCGCCTTTTATACAGCTCGTCGGCTCATCCACTATCTGCATCGTCGCAAAGTTTATTTATTTTGTGGATAAGATCTTAAATCTAGCCTTCGTAACCTTCAATTTTAGAGCTTCGCCGTTGTAGCTATTAAATGTGCTTCGAGCCGTACTTTATTACTTTTACTTGGCCGCAGTATTTTTACGATTAAAAGCGCCTTTCTTTTTGCCAATAGGAAGCAGATCGTTTGATACAAGCAATAGTCGAACTGCGCTAATATGGAATATCAATACTGTTACTCTTGTAATATTAAATTCAGTCTCCGTATTTCCATCAAGCTGTTTCTGCATAAACTATATCCACAAACCCACATGCTGAATACTACAAATTTTCACAAAGTTACATTATCAACTAAACCCAGAATATTACTAAATAAATAAGAAACTCAAAAGCACCATTCGATTTTTCCGAACCTACACTTACCACCCTCTAAACAGCGAATCACCAAAAAACAAAACTATTAACCCCACCCATCAAAATGTAAATTCCTAAAAGCGCGCAAAAACATTTTGAATACTTCTTATCTGCAAAAATACTCTCCCGACTCTCTCCCCCTCTCTCCATGTTTATCCTCATTTCCCAGCGTGCGCTATCTCTGCAGAGCTTGCGCGACTCTTCGATTGCATTTCCGAGCTGCAACCCGGGAGCGCATGCACATGCGACAAGGACGACGGTGCGCGCACAATGGCTTTCCTACATTTGCTTGGGGCACTCGGAGAACGAGCGAGAAAGTCGAAGGGGAGTCCCGAAACATAAACGCGCTCGAACGATTCGCGCTTCATTTCTATTTTTTTTTTCTTTCTTATTCCGATTTCGTGATGTGCATAAATTTGTGTTTCATTTTGTTTTTCACGTTCTTCTGTGCGGCGCGTTGTTGTTTGAGAAATCGTTGTCAGAAGCGCGGAATTGACGCTTGTTCTCGTATGCGTGCGTTCCCAAGGCTCGCTTCTTCCGAGTGTTATGGTAATGTTCATATTCATGTTGTGAGATAAATCATGTTCAGTTTGTGACTTTCTTTTTAACAGAAAGTTATGAGAGATTTCATCTAAATTTTGTAATACTACAATATCTATAAAAAATTATAATTATTATAATTAGTGTACAAATATAGATAGTAATCGATAAAAAATACATACAGTTAACGTTTTATTAAAAAAATATTTCTCCGTGTATTTATTAGAAAAAAATTCGTACATACACACAACTAATCGAAGTACCTTTAAAGTTAAACCACTTTGGGTGTGAATAATGAACAGTTGTGGTCGAATAAAATAGCGCTCTACACCATTTATCACTATGAACAGCTACTCTTAGCTTTTATTGATGGTTTATGTCATCGATAGAAAAATGAAAGAATCAATCACAAGAAAGTATAGATATTTATCAAGAATAATAGCAGTGATCCTTTTATCATCGTCTATATCTTTACGACTGAAGAAGACAGTACTTTTTACAAACAGCCCATTTTTAATTCTCATGTATTAGATCCTTGAGTAATTCAAATGAGTAAAAAAAAAGTAAATCTAGAAAAACATACGTTGTTTTTAATTACTTCATTATGCAAAATAATAAAATAACTCCATTTCAAGGTTGTTAGTATAATGATGTAAGCCCGAAAATAGGTCATATTCTATTTCTTTTGACTTTTAAAATTAAAAAGCTGATTAAAAAACGGCATTATATTGTCTTTATTAGACGTCAAAAGAATTGTATTCCTAAATTTGAATTATCCTTTTAGAAGAAATATTTCTGTTTTATATTCAATTTTTAACTTATTTAACCAATCCGATCTAAATTTTTATTTTACCTAAAATAATTTTTAATATTTTATAATTTGATCACGAATGCATAAACAACGTTACTCATCACAATTGAGGGTGTGAAAACTAAAAGGGCACATAGCCCATTTAAATAGCATTGGTAAGACTCGATTTTTAAATGTAATAATTAACTAAATAACTATTTAGTTAATCGCAAATTCGTAGTGACAATAGTCGCACTCTTATGCGTACCAAGCATGACGCAATTCTGATGGGATTCTGTTGGATGCACAAGTGCATCGGGTAATAAATAAGTTATGGTAGCGTGCAATTCTTATCCAATTCTGCTACGCTTTACTGCTGCAAGATTCTTTTGCAATTTGGTTGCATAGAACTTCTGCAAGTTTATGCAGCTCTTATGCTACGAATCTGCTACTTAGGTTCGTGCATCTCTTATGATTTTTTTAATGCGCTTCTCTTCCAACAGTAACACGCCATTCTACTGCTCGCATTTGCCGCGGTTTTAGAATCAAAGAAATCTTAATGGAAAGTAAAACTTTAAAAACATTCACGCCACCAATCCTCCACCCATTAAACCAACCATCCCAGCATTTAAAAACCAATCTTCCAATCAGACTTTGTCGAGCATCGAAGCAACTCCCCAACACTTTACCCGCAGTACGCTTACACCACAGTAACCGACCACGTCAATGGTTGCGGCGCGCTTTGCTCTCGCAGCTCCATTTCACACCTTCAAATCAAATCAAGTAAGACAAAGGCCGAGCAAGTCAAAAGCGCCGCGCGCGCTTGTGCACACTGTGCAGCGCCTAGAGAGCTCTCGAGGGGTGTCAAAGAGAGTCGCAAAAAAGAACGCGGGCACGTACTTAATTGCATGCATAGAGCCGACCTCCGCCGCCGCGAGTGACGCGCGCTGCCTTTCTTTCTCATCCATTCGAGCTGCGAGGGTCAAAATAAACGCGCTCTTGGCTGCCGGAAGGCGAAGGGCTAGCGATGCATCTTCTAGATGGATTATTTTTAAAAGTGGAGTAAACGTATAGGCTGTGGATTGCGTTAGTGCTGATTTGCTACAAGTGTCGGTTCTGTGATTCTGACTTTGGAGTGGAAGAATTCTGTTAAGATGTTGGGTTAAAAAATTCAACTTACAATCCAGAATTAAAATAGCTTATGAATATAATGATACATTTGCTCTCTAAATTTGAAAGTCCGACATTATAATGTTTTTTATTTAAGTGTTATAAGTTTATAAGCTTACATAAATAGTGTATATATTAGCACTGTTTATTTACTCATTTTTTAAGAATTAAGAATTAAGAACAAGATTAAGAATTTTCACTGTATCGAATTTCAAATATTAAATTTTTTTATTTTGATGAATGGAACAAATAATTAGCCGAAAGGATAAAGGATTAAACTCGATTGAGCGCCACGCAATTAATCTATCAACTACTAGGAAATGTAATAACTTGACTGCGCACTTAAAAATGTTACAATTCAAGAACTTCTTTTTTTATTGACATTTGAGTTAAGAATCGTTAAAGCGATCAAGGAAAAAAGAAGCCCTTGAAATGTAACATTTTCTAGAGCTCGCTGTAATTATTACGTTTTCTTAGCATTCGATCGATTTATTACCTTTCTCAGCGCATGCCTGACTTATCACATTTTCTAACTCTCATCTAACTTACTATGTTGTTTAATGATTGCACGAATTAAAACCTTTTTTTCCAACAATCGATACGTTAAAATCGTTTTTATATAATATATTCAAGCCTTCTAATAAAAAGATTATCTAAATGTGTAAAACAAATATCATAAGAATTTATTGAAATAAAAAATTTATTTAGAATTTAGTTAGATTGATTTGATATTCTCATAGCTACGTTCTAAAAATCATAAACATTCATTATTTTCAGATACTTAATAATAAAGTTTGCAATTTATAATTTTACGGTTCTGAATTTACAGCATTTAAAGCTTTAGTGATCGAACGTTGATTTAACATTCTAACGATCAAACCTTACAATTATTCAGTACGCGGTCGAAATATCGGACTATACCCCTGATTCAACCTCACCAAACTGAGAATGCAAGATTGTACTCTAACCGCAGAGCTATGACGTCTATGATGGAGGCCAGGCACGTATTTGTCTACATTTGCTTTTGCTGACTCGCCATGACTCATACGAATATCAACGGATATCTCCTGATAGAACTTTACTCTTAAAAATTACTATTAATTCGAAATAAATCGAAATTTCTGATAAGATCTTACATGCTTGAATAGATACTAATAAAAGTAACTAATCTATTTTATTTCGTTCTCGTTAGTTAGAAATATTTCGATTTTAAACTTTTATCGATTCTTAAGTATTCATATAGAGATATTAAATGATTTTTCTTCTGCCGTTCCTATTTTACTCTCCTTATCAATAAATCGTACTGTAAATCTAATAATAAATCTTTATGGCAAATATTTCTTATTATAATTATAATTATCAAACACCATAATTGAGCTTTCTACCTTTCTTTCAAATCTAAAGAAACGCGCGTTACCGCTAACTTGAAACGCTTCTTTCTTTACGCGCCGTTCTAATTAACGAACGTGGAGTTAATGATGAATCGGAAGCTGCTGCGATCGTGTACCTGTTGCCAGCAGATTTTCATGGCTTCGATCCAATCTCTCTACTTCGTCGCGCCACGAGAAGCACGCGATTTTATCCCTCACTTTTCTCGTGATAGTCGTTGAAGAACCGATAACGAGTCTCTTGGGCCTCTTGTAAAGCTTGAGTCTAACGCGGACGTCGATGGCTTCGACCCTCAGCAACTTCGATGACGACGGTTTTTCTAATACGTCGATACTTTGAGCTTGTGGAAATGCTTATGGTTTCTTGATTATTGGTTTGATGGTGCGAAAATGAAAGATGTCGATTTTTATAACAGGGGTTAAAAGTCAATGCTTTTACTAAATGTATGAGAAAGAAAATGGAAGTAAAATAAGCATTTTATAAATTTGGAATTTATTACAATCCAGAATTTAACTCAATGCAAGAGGATAAAAAAAATAATTTCAAACAATGATTAAATAGATTATTGCTGCAAATGGAAACAGAAAATCTTTCAGATTACTGATAACATTTTGTTAAAGCTCGAAAACTTCGCATTTCCTAAAATAAAAAGCAGAACTTTAATTTCTTTGAAACCGCCTAATGATCAATCCCAATTTTTAAAGTAAACTCTCCAACAAAAATCCCTCTCAAACTCCCCGGAAATACTTCCCACTGCATCGGGCCGCCTTCTCAGCTCTCTGTACAGTCAATTCGAATCTTAATTATCGGGAAAAGCAGCTGCGGAATTTCCCGGGAATTCAGCGCGCTCGCCTTTACTCAAGTCAACTCGGACATCAGCCAGATACGAGGAAAGGAGCTCCTCCGACTCATGCCGGGTAAGTCTCAAAGTGACCGAAAAATTCGCCCGAGCAAGTCGAGAGAGAGAGAGAAGAGAAAGTTCGTCGGCGGATATAACAAAGGCAGTTTAGATAGCTGATTTAATGCGACGAAAGCGCAAGTACGCACTTGAGAATAGCCGTGGAAGAGCCGCGGATTGGATGGCTCGTGAGCGTCCCCCGGCGAAATTGAGATTTACTTTAGAGCGCCACCCGGCTGAGCAACTTTTCCTCCCCATATTTTCGACTCGCGTATATTTTTCGGAATTGTTTTCGCTCTCGCTTTCCCTTTTCACTTGGCGGGCGAAAAGGAAATCGCTGTCGGCGAGTTTTCGAAGTTTCGGGAGCGAGGGTTTGATTGATTCCGCGCTTATTGCTTTGGATTCCTTTTGTCCTTCCTACATTGATTCATACCGACTTTGAAATACTTTCATTTGCGTCGGTAAGGATACTTTTGAGCGACTTTGAAGATAAATTGTATAAAATTTTTCGTTTTCTATAGTTTTATTTTCTTGCTTCTTTCCAAACGGACTTTTTCCACGGCTCTGGGCAACTTAGGTACTGTTTTGTGTCTTGTCTTAAGGGTGGGTTGGAAACTGAACTGTAATTCAGATAAGTGAATTGGAATCTAAAATTTTATATCTTACTAAATCTGAAAGGGTGACATTTTATTTTTCACGCAAGTTGTAACACGTACATTTTAAAGATGTCAAGTGAAAATCACTATTTTTCAAAAACGAGATGTTTTTAATTTAGTTACAGTTTAGAAATAATTATCGTCACTTTACTTTTTTAAAAAATAAATATAAATCCTTAAAGCAGTCTACGTTTCTAATTTTTTCTGATGACGTAAATAACAACCCAAGGAGTAAGATGTTTAATATTAATTAAAATTTTATTTTCCAAATCGAAGTGAATATTTCAGAAGAACGTAAGCCATTGCAGTTAATTAAGAACTATTCATAATTCATTTCTTTCAGTGAATCATAATGTTTCGATTTAATCCTTCGTTTAAGAGACAGAATTGTAAGGTTAAATATAATAATTACTACAAAAAGATTATAATTTAAATTTTAAATCATAATTTGATCTTAAAAAAAAAATTAAGTGAAAAATGTAATTAGAAGATTTGTACATTACAAGAAAAACAAAGTAACCACGCTATCTAATTTTGATTACCAAAAATTTTAGTATAATTTCACGTCTATTTTCTCACTTGAAAGTTGCAAAGGCGTGTTCTCAGCAGTGTAGCGTGAAATAGCAAGGCGCGAGCGCGTGACGGAAAAGCGCGAGGCGGTAAGCTCCAAAATATGAGAAAGCCAAGAGCGCGTATATGTACGGACTTTTAAGATGAAAATATCTCAGAGGAGAATCAGAGAATGAAAAAAAAAGGTTAAAGTATAAAAAGGAGGGTGGAAAAAGAATAAAAGGCAGAGAGACAGCGAGAGATTCCTGGTAATTTATGCAAAAAGCTAATACTTCGCCTGTAATGTTACACGATCTCCATATTTAGTTCACGGAAGAGAGTTTTACTGCTGTTCGCATATTTTAAAGCAGCTTTTTACTCTTTGATATATTACATTTTTATTAATAATTATATTTGAGAAATGAAAAATTTTCAATAATGAAGAATTTTTAATAAAAAACTTTTTATCAATCATTTTTATAAAATTACACGAGCTGAAAATTATTACTCTTTTACATTTAATAATAAAAGACTTCACTTGTTCATTCTGCACGTGTTAAATTAGCGAGAATAGAAAAAAATTAGCTTTGAATTTTTTAAGCGTAGATGAGAAATTAAATTAAAATTCTTGCACACGTCTGACCAAACCGACTTTATTCTACTTGACGCACTTAGATGAAACTACGACATAAATTAATCAACATCAACCATTTTCAACGTAATATTCCTTTACATTCCTAATAAAATTAACAATCCCATATAAAAAAAAATTAACAAAGCTCCTCGAATTACTCGTCTACATAAAATCACCAAGTCAAAACACTTTATCTCTTCACCCTTCACTTTCCAACATATCAGACGCCTCCCGACCTCTCTGCTAACATTCTGTTTCCAACGTCGTCCTCACAGTCCGTAAAATAGCTCTAATTCAACTTCATCTAATGGTCGTTGATGAATTATTCAAATGACAGGGCGACGCCACCGTACGTGGCTTCTTATTAAAGAGAGAGAAATAGCAATATCCAGTCGCTCGGAAAGCGCAAAGCTTGAGACATCGCGAACAGCGAGCAACGGCGTTAACTCACTGTCCGATTGAGCTGTGTGAGCGTGTGAAAGCTTCCTTCTACGAAATACATGTTTTGCGCTTTGTGCGAGGAGGACAACGGTCAGATGCACATTCGCAAGAGGAAATGTATCGCGTTACATTTTATCGTCTCAGCGAATTCTCGCGCGAAGAAAGAAGGCGAGAAAAAAGTTTTTTATTAGTGTTTTGGACATAAACGATGCTCAGAGTTTAGGAGTTTATACTTATTACGTTTTGGTTTTGAAGAATGACCAGTGTAAGAAAATAGTCACGTATATTATTGTCGTCGTAAAACTAAATATTTTTAATTTTTCGTATTTCTGTACGAATACAGAAAAGATTTTTGAAGAAACAAAATGATCTTTAAACTGTGTTTTTAAATGCGGTATCGTCTTCAAAAACATTTTTATTAATTATTCTACTTATTTATCTATTATTTCATACTTTCTAGTGTATTTTTCAATTGATTAAACTATAAATAGATTTAAATATAATATACCTATGGACTTTGGGTATATTATGAAAGTGAGCAAAAATTTTATTTGAGAAAGGATGCGCAGTGAAAAAGACATATTAAAAAAATTTAAATGAAAATATTAAAAATGTTAGTATTATAAAAATGAACTGCCTTTACTATTAGATTTGAAATAAATTAAAAAGATAATAATTATCTGGAGCGAAAAGTGCTTTTTATTACAGTCAAAAATTTAAAAATATTAATTCAGAATGACGAGGCATCATCTGCAGGTAATAGATAATAACTTTCTAAGACATAATGAGACATTATATAGCCACATAGTCAGGGTGATTTGCAATATGACTGAATGAAGAAGAATATGAAGAAATAATATTAAAAATTAAGTGATTGATTGTAGTTATTGTTCACTTGGTAATAGGTATAAATGAAATGACTCTAGTGAACTTGGTGAATTACTTAATCGGACGTTTTAATCACATTCCTTATCAAAGTCAATAGAAATATGGATTATCGTGGGTTCACATTAACAATAATTGCGAAACATAAACCAACATAATGTACCTTTAGTTGATTAAATAATTTAATTGTTCAATCTTTCAATTCCTATGGCTGTTCTATTAGAGATACCGACTCTAACATCATTTTGAAAATAATATGCGTTATTCGTTTGCGCCTTTTAATTAGTGACGATGTGAATCCACGATAATTCATATTTCTCTTATAAATTAGTCTTGACAAGGAATCTGATTAAATCATCCTAAACGTCAATACTTTAAGCAATAAAATGTTATAATTCGTGGAAATCAATAGATATCCTTTCCTTAATTAAAAGTGAAGATTGACTGAAACCGAGTATTTAAACATAATATATACTTTAGGGAAAAAGTTCAAAAACATTTCTTTGATGATGAAAAAACTTTAAGATCGCCATTAAACCGATGAAAGAGAGATAAAGAGCTAAAAAAACATCCCCTCTGGACCGTCCTCTTGGCCCCGCATCGGATGAAAACCTACATTAGTAGTGGGAAACAAAGTCCAAGTAACTAAAGCCGAAAGAGCAGGTGGGTTTACTGAGGCGTAGAAGGAAGAGGGAGAGATCGGATCATTAAAACATTTAAATAAATGTTATAAATTTGAAAACTCAAGGTTTTGAATAATAGTAAAAATAAAAGTTTTAGTCTATTACTGTTATAATTACTTAAATTCGATATAGTGAACATACTAAAACGATACATTCCATTTAATTATTGGTATTATAATTATTATTTTTATTACTTAAACTGTCCAAAATGTGAATATTTTTTTAATAATTAAACAGTATGAAAACCATAACAATGATCTCCCTCATTCACCCTTCGGCGCGATGGAACGAATCGATCTCAAAAATGTGCGAATGCGCGAGCACGCAGAATCGCTGGGTGTGTGCCTACGTTTTTACGAGATTAAACGAGCGAGCTGGGTAAACAAAGCGCGGGGTGAGCAGCTGGATCGCATGCGGTTAAATAAAAAAGTTAAGTATCGCATGAAAAGTTTATGCGCAAGTAGCTTCTCGATGCTCGTGGTATATATGTATATACATTTGGTATATTTTCTGAAATTTCACTTTTTTACCTTAGTAACAGCTGCGAATCTCAGATATTCATTTTATCACGTTCTATTTTTAAATGAAATTGATTCATTAACAAAATTATTCTTGTGAATATGCAATATGATTGCCGTATTGTTTATTCAATTATAGACCCTTTTTGCTGACATAACGTAAATCAAGAATTTGCAAACGAGTCTTCTTGTTTGTATGCATATATTCATAATTTTTTTCAGTCAGGTTAATTGAATTATCATTCTGTTTCTGTTTTATAAAAAAGTTAGTATAATTATCAAGACGGTTTTATATCATATAATTGTTTTTTATATTACTATATTTGAAAAAAACAGCGATGATCTGATCCTTACCATACTAAGTTATTGTTTATTTATAGTAACAATTTTAGTAAATTGTTACTTATTAAATTTTAATTACCTTTCCCATTATGATACAATAGAACATCTTATCTAATACTATTTTATGTAAAGCTTCAGAAAAGAGGCCTTCTACTAGCAAGTTTACTATTTACATATTTGGTGCAAAAAGCTTAAAAAACAATACCTAAAATTGTATCAACCTATATCATACCCGACATTCATATTAAAACATCATCATCACAATAAATCAAGAAACGCCTCAAAACTTCTTCCTCAAACACCTACTTTTTTGCAACTAAAGCACTCTGACGTCGACCGTGACGAACGACTCGCCACGGCCTCAGAAGCTCCAATAACATCGGACTGCGGCTCTGAGTATGCTCGGAATGCCTCGCTAATTAGCGGCTATACGCCGCCGCCATGCACGCAAGCGCGGGTGTGTGCGTGTCCGTAGTACGTACCTGGAGCAGCACAGCCGGCGGCATCACCGCCAATCCGACCAATAAATCCGCGGCAGCCAGGCTCGACACGAAACAATTAGTGACGGACCGCAGACGCCTCGTCGTAATTACGGCGGCGATCACCAGCGTGTTGCCGACCTGCAATTGAATTACAGTCGCCGGCGGGGCCGGCCAGTCTTGACGTTAGCCCGCGGATACAGTCTCGAGGAGAGACCGGGAGGTTCGAGGATATGTAGGCCATTGTTCGTTGGTGTGGAGGGAGAGGGATCAGACGGCAAAGGTATCGAGTTAGAGATCTAAGGGATCGTTCTTGGGTGTAAGTTTCTGGGTGAAGATTGTTAGCGATAGCTCTTGGGTTTAGCGGTTTTAGTCTGTCTTTTTTTCTTTTTGTTTCAGGAAAATCGTAGCGTGATAGAGTTTCTTTGTTGAGGATTTTGTGAATTCTTTTGTATTGATTATTCAAAAAAGAAGGTATCAAATTTTTTGACGGCATATTTGCAGTAAATAAAGAATATGTATAAAGATTTAATAAAGATTAAATAAAGATCCTATTGACCATTATTTTTAAAACCAAATTAATTAAACATTATAATGTTTTAGTTTCAGAGTACGTACTGATTATAATCGAAGCTCACAGCGCAAAGCTTCTATTTATTTAGCCGACAAAGAACGATTTAAATGAAGTATTCTTTTAGCGACCCTCTGCTGTTTTTAACATTATCGAGATAATTAAAGCAATTTAACAATGAAAATAAACAGAAGAAAATGAGAGTTACGTAATCGAGCGCTTGTGATTGCTATTCGGATTATACTTTAAAATTACATGTAGCAAAAAATATTCAAAATATTTTTCTAATCTTCTATCGAAAGCAAAAGGAGAAAATAAAGTTTTATGTATGTAATACACGTACTAGGAAAAGTTTTGTGGTCAAAGGAAATCCTTTATGTGAAAAGTCTGAACGAGTTACGTGATACTAGGTACTCGAAAATATAACGTAGGAATACTCATACGTACTTTTGACATCTGAGTAAAACAAAATCAAGATGATATGTTTCAGACTCGAATTCTCAAGCACAAAAATATTTCTACTGGTAAAACAAACTTAGAATATTAAGTAAAAAATTTGCAAACGCAAAAGTTAACGCAAAGGCCTTTATTTGATTTTTCGAATAATTGGCTTCCAATTCCAAGGAAACAAACGAGTCGCCCGGTCTTCCAGCAAAATACAACCACTTTCGCGCAAACATAAAATACTAACCGAGACAAAATGAAGTAAAAGAGCTAGGCGGTAGCAAAAAACTATTCACGAAATATATCACGCTTCCCATTTCGAAAGAAGGTGGCGATGAAAAAAGAAAAAGGGAACAATCGCGCGGAGGTGGGACAATGGGAAACTGAACGCGGCGAACGCTACAGTTAACCGCTTTCTCCCTCGACGCAACGTGCGCGAAGCCATTCAACGAATAATAAGTAAAAGTAATCCGGGAATGCGGGCTGCAGTCGCTTTGGACCCGAGAATGCATTACATGTAAGGGTGGAACCGGTGCATACAGTTAGGTACTTTTTTTTTGTTTCATTTCTATTTCTGTTTCTATTTCGCTGTTTTACTGTTGAGATTTTTTAAGAAGAAAATTTGTTGAAAAACTTCACCATTTTCTTATTTGACTGAAATGAGTATTTAAATGACTGGAAAGTTTAGATACAGATGCGAACGTATAAATGTTAATCGAGAATCTTGAAAATTAGCATAGTACAACTGATCTTACAACAGTGTATAATTCCTGTCAAATTTGAATTAACACGTGTTGCGTTTAGTTTGGATAATTGGTCGATTTAATTGGATTATAAAGCTGAGCAATGTCCCATATCGGCGATCAAAACTAAATATGCTTTCAAAATGTTATTACAGTAAACTGTGCACACTAAATTATAATATTTTTATTCAAATTGAATTCAGAAACTATATAAAAGTTGTCAAAATTATTTGTACCTTCTTTTTTCATGTTATATAACATATAAAAAATATAAAATATACACTACTAATTTAATGTGAATTTGATACAAATCATATTATTAGTACTTTTAACCCTGAAACATCAGACTAAAACGCATAAATTTTTAATAAAACCCATTACTCTCTATTATTACAAATAAAATCAAAGGGAAAAATAAATGAAAAATGCATTGTATGGTCATCTCAGAGGCCGAATCTCCCCCAACAGGGATAAGTTCTTATATTCTGGTGTGAAATCTCCATGCTATCGTAAGCGATCTTTTTTCGGGGGAGATCCCCTGTAAGACGAAAGCAAAGTTTGAGTGAGATTTGTTTTGGACATTTTACGTCTATAAAAAAAAATGCGATACGATTGTTTGATTCTTATTTGCTATATTTATATAAAATTTTGTGCATTTACTGTTATTATAAAATAACTTGAAAAAGTTTATATTCAAGAATATTTAATGAATTAAAAAATAGGAAAAAATTATTTTTTATTTTATTTTTAATAAAAAGTTATAAATGTAAAACAATTTTTAAAATGTTTTCTGTATTCTTTAAAAATACAGAAAAAAAGTTCTCAATTACATTAAAAGAATTCAACCTAAAACTAACAAACACAAGAATGCAGTCCAAAATAACTCACTCAATAATTCATCTCCCCCAGCTTTAAATATCTCCCAAAACTATCTCTCCCACGCTCTCAAGCATCCCCCGAAATTCCCCCAGCAATTTGCCTCAAACTAACATTTCAGCCAATCAGCCAGAGCCGATACTCACGATAGTTATGATAATGAGAATGGAGAAGCAGACGGCAAGCAGAAGATCAGTCCAGTCGGGCAGATACTCGGTGGCGAGCTCGACCTGGGTGGTCCGGTTGTTGTCGCTGAGCCAGCTGCTGCCGCGCTCGGGGCCCTCGTAGTCCTCGATGCTGCCAGCGCCGCTGCCGAGCTGCGCCGTCGCGTTTTCCATCACGGGCCCGTTCCATCCGTGCGCCGAGCCACGACGACGACCACGGAGCCGCCCGGCTGGAATTACGTATCGTCGGAATTATTGATTTTTTTTCTTTCTGTTTGTTTTTGACTGTTTTGAGGATTGATTAATTTTTCTGGATAATGTATTTCAATGAATGAGATGAGGCTTGACTGTGCGGGCTTGAAGCAGGAAGTTTGAAATACTTTTTTAATCAATTTTCGGGATCGTTTATCTTAGTTACATGAATTTCAAGTCTACTCATTTGTCTCGTCAGTGAGTCTAAGATTAATGATCGGCCCGCTGTTGCGGCTCGAGTTTTTAAGCGAATTTTTGAATTGGGAAATCAATAATTGGAACATGGCTGGATTCATTTATTTTTAGCAGCTTTATAATAAATTGCTGTATTTAATATAACATATATAATATATCTTAGCACTTTTAGATGTTTTATATTTGCGACAAATTAACTATTTTATTTCTAGTATAAAGAATAATTGTGTACCTCACCGGGAGCTCGCGGCGCGTCGTGACTTTTAAAGATATTGATTATTCTTTTTTTGTGTCCTTGACAATTCTAGTTGTTTAGTGCGGTATCTGAAAATTTAACAAAAAGGCTCTATTACACATAATTAATAAATGTAACTATTCATTAACAAATTTAAGAAACCAGAAATTATATAAATTACAAGAATCTTAAATGTACTTGAAGTAACTAATTATTTAATTGAAGTATTATAATCATTTTTCAAAAAATTAGTTTTATAAAAATAAGTTTATCCATGATAAAAATATTATACTATAGAATATTATCTACGAATATAAATGTAAAATAATTGAAATATCTATTTTCTGCTTTTAACTCATGATATAATAAGTAGTTATAAGATCAAAAACTGCTCTGTGGAATAATGCATATCGACAGGAGCTAATACCTTATATTCTTTACTTGACATTTTGTTTCTAAGAACATTTTAGTTTTACAAATAATAATTATTTTCAGAACATTTCAATTCTATCATTTTTTCTAAATTTATAATAGAATAAATTGTAGAATTATTGAAGAACAAATCGCATTAAAAGACTTACAGCATTAGAGCGTGATTAAACCGTGTTGGAAATAGTATTAACAAAAAAATAGTACAAATAAAATGACATTAAAAGAAACATTAAGTGATACATAAATTAAGAAAAAAGAAATAGTGAAACAAAAGAAACAAGATAATAAAAACAAGTAGAAAATGAGGTTACGAATGTAGGCAACGAAAAGTGAAAAAGAGCTCAGAACAAAGTGTATGGAATGCGAAATAGACAGAAACAGGAAATTTGCAGTCCTCAGAGAAAGAGAGGCGAACCACAAGAAGCGAGAGGAGCTCATTTGGAAAAAGAGGAAGAGAGGATAGTCCTGCAGATTTAGAATGTTATTGAGAGAGAAGTCACAGAGCTGCATATTCAAATTCTTTAAAAAAAATATAAAAAATTCTTATAGACAAAGAAGAGCATAGTTGCGCATCTACAGTAAAATTACAAGATAAAAGGAAAGATTGAAAGAAATAATTTAAGAAAAACTGCTAAAGCAGTCCCATTTGAAGATTAAATTAAAAAATTTAGAAGATTAATAGAAAAAAGGAAGAAAAAAAGGTTGGAAAATAATATTATAATAAAAGACTAAATAATAATAATAACTAGATATTATTGTTTGGACTATTATTTTTCATCATATTGAATTTAAAAGTAGAACATTTTTTAAGATTAAGGTACCTTTACCTTAATAAAGGAAATAAATGAAAAACAATAACAAAATTTGAATACTACCATGAATGAATAATATTGGTACAGGTGCCCGATTCTACAACTTTATGGGAGCATTATTTTGGACATTATGTATATAAAAATTAGTTTTTACTTATATTCAGTAGCATCAAAAAACAATATAATAAAAGTCTTAAGTATTTCGAATAGTATATCAGGATAGAATGCAACACCTCCAAAACAAATAAAGTAGAAAAGAAATTAAAATTAAAGAAAAAAGGACTGGAATTCGCAAACTTTTAATAAATTATTTATATACAGAGTCTTATTTAAATGTAATTAAAAACAAAATTTTACTTATAAAATAAATATTTAGAAATATCTAATGTAAGACCAACATAATACAAATTGAAAAGTAGTTATATAAAAGTCTATTTTGTATACGAGCTATTTTATTATTGAAGCCAATATTTATTACACTCTATAAAATCAACTTTATAGTCTAAATAAAATTTTATCTTTTTTGTCGCTGCATATAGGACCTCTGTAATCGTGAATTTCTTTCTGAATCAGATTCTGGATCGATGACAATAAAGTGAATGGTACATTTATTTTCAATTGGCGTCTTTGACGATGTCTGAGAAAAAGAAGAAAGTGTTTCCTTTTGAGAAAACAATGATATTGAAATCCTTTAGAATTTCTATTATTACGAAGAAAATTTAATATTTTATAAGTTCCAATAAAAATAAGAATCTATAAATGTAAACAAATAAATAAATTTTTGTTAATATAAGTAATATTAACAAAAACATTCACTTCTTTTCCGTTGAAATTCCAACTTTTACTTTGTTACAGTTTACAACCGCCCAGTCCACAAATCCAAGCAGAAAAAAGCAACCCCTAGTTACAAACTTTCGCATCCTCAATCACTCGCCCAGTACACATTGATCTCCAAAAGATCCCATCACTACTATTCCAGTATAAAAATCCGGTCCCTCAGTCCTCCGGACCAATCCCATACCGGCTCTTGAATTTAACGAATCCACCAAAATAAATCCACTTCAAAGAAAGGCGTCCTCATCGCTAGCAAACGAGACACAAAAAATCACATCGACCTCTCTCTCTCATCGCGCAGCCTGCTGCGATGCAGTCGACATGCATATATGTACAAACACTAGCGAAACAAGGCAAATCCGATCAGGCGTACACATCGATGCGATTCGAGCACGGGACACGTATTCGTAGAGGGTGGGAGGGAGATAGAGAGGAGGACAAGCCGCTTATCGGGGACTAGTAGAAACAGGCGGCCCCAGCATTAGGCAAATACGGGGAAAAGAGCAGCGCAGCTCGGGCGCTCGGCCGATTGCTCGACATATAGGCACGCATGAATGGAGCGCGTTGATTTAGCAGCCGGCGAAATCAGATTGCCGATATGCGCGCAGTCTGTAATTTATAGGAGGGACGGCTGCTTTTTGCACTCGTGGCCGGTGAGTGCCTCGGAAGGACGGATATGACGTTAACCCCGGAGGCGACGTGCGCGTAGCGCGGCATTTTACGAGCGGCCAGGGAGCTTCGTGCGCCTTTCGCTAGCGAGCTCGGGGGAGTACGAGCTGATGCGCGAATCTTAATGGAAAAGTTGGATTGCCAAGGGTTATGTGCTGAGGTGAATCGTATAAAGCCGGAGATGTAAGGACGGATTTTGAGCGTTTGACGAGGGGGATAAATATAGCGGGAGATCTGGCAGATGCTATTTTTGTATATGCTACTTTTTTGCCGTGTGCGGATGTATTTTGCTGTTTGAAGTAACGAAATGGAAGATGAACTTACAGATAATATTATTCAGCTAGTCAATTATATTACTCAAACAATTTTCGGATTTATAGAATAGGATTGCAAAAATTATTTATTTACGGTTAAGATTCGAAAATTATGAATGATTATTGTTTAGTAGTATTTATGGTTTTACAAAGTTGTGCGCTCTAGAACCTGCTAACTTTTCCTGTAATTCCAACTTTATTTCATTTGACTATAAGCATTTTTTTTTAATAATTAAAATTTACTTATTATTATTAATTATATAAAATTTCAATAATAGCAAAAGTTTATTATTAATATATAATTTAATTAATAGTTGAATTTTAATTTTTCATTTATATAGAATTGAAATGAATACAACTATACAATGTAGAATTACAAAGAACTCGTTTAAGCATTAATAATATAATTTTATTTCCACCTTAACGATAAACCACTTATTTCTCCGAAGAAGCGCGTATAAAGTGGCATATTATTCCTGAAAATCTCGAGTAAGACATTATTAAATAATGATCTATTATTTCCTTCCTAAATCATTATTTCTCTGGTAGCATATTTATTAGGAAAAATAGAAATAGTATTGAAAAACGTTCGTGCGTTTTTCAAAACAAATTAGTGGCAACAGTTGAAGTAAGAATAGAGTAAGTATATACCTGTACCTGTATCTGTACCTCGGAAGTAAATTCGATTATTCGCTTGGTACATTATGTACTATTATTCATTAATTTTATTCATTAATATTAGTTGCTTATAATTAAAAAATGTATTTTACTATTTATTTTATTCAAAAAAGTATGTAAAAAATAAAAATTCATAAGACATATGCCGCTTTTACAAATAATCTTGGAAAAATTACATAGAATTAGAAAAACTTTATTATAAATACGTTATTAGTTTAATAGTTATAATAAAAAGAAACAATGTTAACGCTAAATAGTAAAGAACCGTAAAAATATCTTTCATGGAAAGTCTTTTAAAGTGCGCTGCCTGGTGTATACCAAACTTCAGTTATAAATTGTTCTCAGCTAGTGTTCACAGATACTTGGGATTTAAGTATAAAGTCCCTTCTGGTCTTTTTCTTTCTAAAACTTCTTCCACTATCTTTGTATTTTTTGGAATTTTAGCTCAAAGAAAACAAAAAACTCCGATAAATAAGAAAATCATTCTATTATTTTACCTATATTCAAAATTTTAAACATTGCCTTCATTTAAATATTTAATGGCCATCCTAGGTAATGCATATATCGAATAGTTTTAATGCGTTGAAATCGGATTAGTCAATTTCAATTATTCTTTTAAACGCCATAGAATGTTAATTGAAAGCAAAGCACTTATTTCTAGTATGAAACGCAATTCGATCTCGAAATAATGCCTATTTCGAACATGTAAATGGAAAACGGAAGTTGTCGAGCCAGTAGACGGGTTTAAGCTCTCGGCAAATGCTGAATAAATGCATATACAGTCGACATGCGGCACTGCTGGAGCGGTGAATATTGTAATTAACTGTCAAAGAGTTTCGCTTACTTGCATGCAAACAATTATTACGTGGCGCTTATATTTAGTTAATAATTCGATTACCTCGATATATCGTATTAAAGAATTCCGCTTGCTTGCTTGCGAATAATTATTGCAGGTTATATTCCGTCAATAATTAGTTGGTCTTCTTCAAATATATAAGATTGCGACAATGAAACAAACTTTTCTTTTACTTTTTACTTTCTTTTATATAAACTAACACATTTTATTCTTTTTTTTTATATATATTTCAGAATAATAAAGATTATTGTGATGATTTTCATAAGGATCAAATCTATGGATCTTGATTATCGTATAACCGATATATTAGAATAAATAAAAAATAACGTTAATGTTCTAGATAAGGAAATATTTGCCTAAATAAACAATGAGAACAAGATGCCGTGCTTAAAAAAAATTGATGATCCAATAGAAGTTTTTGCGGAGTTGTACAAAATATACGAATTTGTCATGTCAAAAAGATAAACGCCCTCGAGAGTGTGTGAGTGAGAAAGACAGAGAGAGAGAGAGAGAGAGAGAGAGAGAGAGAGAGAGAGAGATAGAGAGAGAGGGAAGTATAGATCAGACAGTGTGGCATAACGCAGTAAATCAAATCAAAAGCGATCAGCTGAAGTAGCAAAACTGTACTGATAACATCCGGCCTCCCCAGTTAAAAACAAAAGGATGATTTGACGCGCAGAAAAATGACGTATAAGACTGCTCTAGAAGATAGAGAGTTAGCAATCACCGTCGGTAATCGGAACCCCATTGAACATAGCGTAATAGTGCAACAAGATAGATAAAGATCTCAGAAGTGAACACGTCGCC